>LTAE01000204.1:15452-63346 GCA_001647135.1 Pontederia paniculata | reverse complement strand
GGGGGGGGGGGGGGGCTGGTGGGCCTTTTTGCGTGTTAATTCTTTCAAGGGGGCTTGATTTGTTCGGTAGATCTGATCGAGATGGTTTTCGTTGCTTCTGTCGTTCTTCCTATCTAGTTAGTGGTATTAGAACCAGTCCTCAACAGTCCGAAATACCAGCAACCGACCTTCTCCATTCTCCACTTTATCAGTCCAAGAAGCATTCCACTACTCAACTGAATAGCTCCATAGTTATCGGCACGTCATACCATGTACTGCACTATAAAACATGTGTTGTCAAACAATTAGATCATTAAGAAATATTTGAAGCTTTATGGTATCATAGCAATTTTTGATCCAACATGGCCTCACCTTCATCTTTTTCTTCGACACCTGTAGTCACCACTGAAACACCTGTCACCTCATCTCCTCTTCCTGCTCTCCATCAGGCACACCACTTTGTTTCCATTAAACTCACATCATCCAACTATCTTCTCTGGACCACCCAACTAATTCCCTAATTACTAGTTTTAATCTCCTTGGTTACATTGATGGGTCGATAACATGTCCTGCTGCTACGATATCCACTGGTGACGCTCACACTCCGCCATCACCTCAAGCAATTGAATGGCGACAAAGAGACCAGCTGCTTCTAAGCTGGCTACTTTCTTCCCTCTCTGAAGAGGTTCTACCCGTTGTTGTAGGCCTACATACGTCTCGAGAGGTTTGGCTTGCTCTTCTTCAAGCCTTTGGAGCGCCCACTGAGACCCGCTTGTTGCAGCTAAAGATGCAGCTGCAAACACTCAAACAAGGCGATGCATCTCTCTCCTCATACTTACGACAAGTCAAATTACTTGCCGATGAACTCGCTGCAGCAGGACACTCTCTCTCCACTTCCAGCTTTAACGACATTGTCTTCAACAATCTGAACAGTGACTACAATACAATTGTTGCCTCTTTGTCATCTCGCAACACACCGATTGCCTTTCCAGAGCTTCACAGCATACTGATAAGCCATGAAATACGCCTGCAATCTCAACGATCTTCAGATGCCTTTCGACCGTCTGCACATTACAGCAAAGCCTCCCCTCCTGTTTCACGTTCTTCGCAGCCGCGACATGCACCAAACTTTAATCGCGGTCGAGGGCGCGGTCGAGGACGCAATCAACCACCACCTCGCAGACGCGGCCCATGTCCGGTTTGTGGTATCACCGGACACTCACCCTATCAATGTTATTATCGTCACCCAGACTCCCTACAACCACAGGCGAACGTGGCGACATCGAATACATTGCAGCCCACCTCTGCCACAGCCGATGCTCTTGGAAATTATAGTGAGTGGTTCCCAGATACTGGTGCCACTCATCATACGACTCCAGACTTATTATCTCTCGAGACTGCTGATGCTTATCAAGGCCAAGAGAAACTACAAGTAGGTAATGGTGCTCACTTGCCGATTAACAACATTGGTAACTCCTCAATATCCTCCATCTCTCGGCCTCTACTATTGTCTAATGTTCTACATGTACCATTAATATCTAAACCTCTTCTCTCTGTTCGTCAGTTCACACGAGATAATGATTGTTACTTCGAATTCCATCCTAACTATTTTGTCTTGAAGGATCGGACAACAAATCATCTCCTGCTTCGCGGCAGCACTAAAGAGGGTTTCTACCACATTCCTGCTTCCTTGCCATCCGCCAAAGCCTTTCTAAGCTCTGTTTCAACAAGCACTTGGCATGCAAGACTTGGACATCCCCATGAACGCGTCCTTCGTTCCATTTTGTCATCCAATAATTTGCAGAATCAACGTTGTCGTATCGACACCAAATGCTCTGCTTGCATTCAAGGGAAAGCTAGTCGTCTACACCTACCAATAACTGGCAACACCAGCTCGGCTCCACTCGAATTGCTTTTTGCAGATGTATGGGGACCTGCTCCTCAACGATCATCAGATGGCCATCGTTATCTGGTTGTCTTTGTAGATGACTACTCGCGTTTCACTTGGATTTTTCCAATTTGTAATAAATCGGATGTCTCAAGTTTATTTCCTGCTTTCCATACATTACTCGAAAGACAATTTGATGTCAAACTCAAGAGTCTGCAATCAGATCGTGGAGGTGAATTTCTTGCATTAGCACCTTATCTCCAAAAATATGGAATTGCCCATCGCTTAACCTGCGCTCATTCTCACGAACAGAATGGTCAAGTTGAACGAAAGATTCGTCATTTAATTGAAACAACCTTGACCCTGCTCACCCATGCCTCAATTCCAACTAGGTACTGGCATTATGCAGCTGAAACCGCCACCATGCTAATCAATAGAATGCCGACTACTGTACTTGACAATGAAACACCTTTTTTTCGTCTTCATCAAACCACACCCAACTACCCTTTTACACGACCATATAATTGCCACAAATTTGATCATCATTCCCTTCCCTGCGTTTTCCTCGGATATCCTCTGAATTCTTCTGGGTTTCGTTGTCTTCACCAAGAAACTGGAAAAATATACATCTCCAGACATGTAACCTTTGATGAAAATTTATTTCATTTTTCTGCTAGAATTTCAAAACCACATGTTGTCACCTCGTCACACAATGAACCTTGGTTGTCCATTCCCATCACCTCTTATGCACCACTCAATTCTACAGACGCTCGTCATACCAGGTCCCCATCTTCTTCCTTAAACACCCCAGTTTTAACACCATCATCTTCACCTTCTACCTCTCCACAAACTGTACATCGCATTCTTCGACCTCGCAAACCAATCGACTATCGCTCTCTTGCTGGTTTAAAAGCTTTGACAACCACCGCCACCCCTTCAACTCCATCATGTTTTTCTTCCGCAAACAAACATGCACACTGGCGTGCCGCCATGGCAGATGAATTAACTGCTTTAATCACTAATCGAACATGGACATTAGTTCCTCGTTCTCCTTCTATGAATGTTGTTGGATGCAGGTGGATTTTTCGTACCAAGTATAAACCAGATGGCTCACTGGATCGTCACAAAGCAAGACTCATTGCCAAAGGCTTCCATCAAGCACCTGGCATCGACTTCAATGAAACCTTCAGTCCTGTAATAAAGCCGACTACCATACGTGTTGTTCTCTCACTGGCTCTCTCACGTAAATGGCCTCTACGTCAACTTGACATCAGCAATGCTTTCCTCCATGGAGACTTGTCCGAAGAAGTATTTATGGAACAACCGCCTGGCTATAATGATAACAATTTTCCACATCACGTTTGTAAGCTACGCAAGTCTCTTTACGGGCTCAAACAAGCTCCCCGTGCTTGGTTTACTACACTCGCAACTGCTCTCACCTCCTTCGGATTCAAGGCCTCTGCTACGGATACCTCCCTTTTTATTTATCAGCAAGCAGGTGTCACCGCATACGTCCTTGTGTACGTAGATGATTTGCTCCTAACCGGATCCTCTGTGCACTTGCTAACCAAAATCGTTCAGCACCTTCATGGAAAATTTGATGTGCGTGATCTCGGTCCTCTCTCCTACTTCCTCGGCCTAGAGGTCCTTTACGACTCCCACGGGATTGTGCTTTCCCAGTAGTATATCAGAGACATCCTTCTTCGCACCAAAATGCAAGATGCAAAACCGATCAAGTCTCCCCTTGCCATCTCCACGACTATCTCTGGCATCGATCCTCTCTACTCGGATCCAACTCTTTATCGCCAAGCAGTTGGCGCTCTTCAGTACTTGACTATTACGAGACCTGACATTGCTTATTCTGTCAGTTATGTAAGTCAATTTATGCATCAACCATCAAATTCAAATTGGCAGTCTGTTAAACGAATTCTTCGTTACTTAAAAGCAACAGAAGATCTCGGGTTATCCTTCACAGAATCAACACCAACTCTCCAAGCATTCAGTGATGCCGATTGGGCAGGTAATCAACTAGACAGAAAATCTGTAGGCGGATATGCAATCTATCTTGGCACAAACTTAGTATCTTGGTCTGCGAAGAAGCAACGCACCGTCTCTCGCTCTTCAACAGAATCTGAGTACAAAGCACTAGCGGATGCTACGGCTGAAGTAATTTGGTTACGATCACTTCTTAACGAACTTGGATGTGAATGCCCTGCTGCCACATTATGGTGTGATAATATTGGAGCCACGTATTTGACAGCCAACCCAGTTTTTCATGCACGCACCAAACACATCGAAGTCGACTTTCATTTTGTTCGAGATGAGGTCTCCAAGCGTCGACTTATGGTTCGGTATATCTCCACCCAAGATCAATTGGCAGATATTATGACAAAACCTCTGGTTGGCGCACACTTCTTGTTCATTCGTCACAAGCTACATCTTCGTCCAAGGCCGCGTCGTGCTTGAGGGGGCATATTAGAACCAGTCCTCAACAGTCCGAAATACCAGCAACTGACCTTCTCCATTCTCCACTTTATCAGTCCAAGAAGCATTCCACTACTCAACTGAATAGCTCCATAGTTATCGGCACGTCATACCATGTACTGCACTATAAAACATGTGCTGTCAAACAATTAGATCATTAACAAATATTTGAAGCTTTAAGTGGTACGCTCGGGCTTGTTATCCAAGAATCACGGGCCTGTCGGCTTTCTCCCACTCAACCAAGCCATCAAGAATAAGTATCCACTTTGATTACAGACTTGTTCTACTGAGCGCTTTATACTTTTCGCTACGGTCATGAGGTGTGTATCGGTCCACCCGAAACCAAGGGAGTACTAACTAATAGCTGAGTCCTCTCTAAATGTTAATTTCTTCTAGTCTCCCAGGTGACCGAGTGCTCCATGAACAATGAGCTCGTGCACTGCATTAGGTAGAGAGAGATGAGCACTCCAAACTCAGCCACAAGCGGGGCATGTGCCTCCCGCTAATCCAATCGCTTCCCGGGGGAGGAAGCTAATCCATCTAGTCCGATCCGTCCAGCGGTGCATAGCTTTCATATCCTCCTTCCAGCACAACAAAAGAAAAGGTTGGCAAGTTCCTTTTTGAGAGTACTCCCAGAAAAGATCCAGATGACTTCCTAGGTGAACGAGAGTTGCTCTTTGTCTTTTTACTTTTCTGTTAGCCGATGGCAATCATCTATGACATGAGCATGATTCTTGTGACATTAGGTATGGTGTCAGTCCAAGAAAAATAATTATCAAAAGCTTCTTTGAAAAATGTGCTTGACTAAGAAAAGGGATTGCTTTGCATCAACTTTATGAAAGAGACTTTTCAACTCATTTAACTTTTGACGATTTTAAATACTATTATGCACAACTAACAATGAATTTTCTGCAATTAAGGAAAACTCAAAACCAAATTCAACAATATTTTCATCAAGGCGATCATTTTTGGCTCAGGATCCTAGAAGGTAAGAGGGTTACTTCCTTCTATGTCTCCTGGAGTAGAGGAAAACAATTGGATCGACATGGGGAAAGGGGTAGACGTCGTGCACGGGGTGAAGACAAGGAGGAAGAATAAATACTAGGATATCCGATGAAAAATAAATGCCAAAAAGATATGTAACGAAGATCCAAAGTGTGTTTTCTCTAAATTATATGTTTAAATTAGATTGATCTAATGAGCTGGATTTTAAAACTCATGCAACATGCACTTTCGAAAAGGATAATTGTTAGTAATGATGTGAATTGTATTCGGTTTAAAAAAATAGTCTCAGATCATTACTCTTTGGATTCATGTCGTGTACTTTTAAATTTGTTATTGTTGTTGTGGAGTTCATATGCTGCATATAAGTTAAAGTATCGTGAATGGATAAATTCTTCTTAGATAATGACTTAGTTTTGTTTTGTTCATGTTCTATCTACTACTTTGGATGAGGCATTGACACAATCTAGGATTTCATGGTTGAATGTAATTATTAGGAGGGATACATGGCGGTAAACATGATGGAACCTATCATAACCTTACCATAAAAAGTATTATACTAATCCTTGTGTTCCCGGTTTGATGTATATCAAGTAGTATTAGATACGTGTTGTCAAAGTATGCATACGTCTGAAGTTTCTAGATCTATATAGTTTTAAGTTACTATTTAGTGCATGTATATCTCCCAATTTGTCTTCATAAGCTGCCCAGATATCTGTTCTAGCCAAATTTGTAAATGTTTTACTTAACAAAAAATTAAGATTGAAAAGGTCTTGAAGTCTAGTTTCCACATGATATGGTTTTGTTTAATTTGGATCTGTGTATAAAAATTTATGGTCAGAAAATGAGTATTATTAAGTTATTTTGGGGAGAGACGAGTTTGACTTATAAAATATATATTAAATGGTAGTGGTCGAATAAAAAATTGAAATTTTATGAATAAATAGAAATTTGTATTATCTTTCTGTAGAATTCATAATGGTCCTGAAAGGATGAGACTTAAGGAAGTTATTAAAAAATTTAGAACTGGTGTCAAAATACAACGTAGAAACATACCTGGGCTATTGCAGGAATTTTTTAAAAGAAATATGAAGAAAGTAAAATCCAAAAAATTTATCTTCAATCCCCTTGTGAGTCAAGTTTTCAGAAAAAAATTGAAATCTAAAATGGATGTGTGTACATTTATTTATAAATTTTGGATTGAAGATATATTAGAATTGTCTCATGCTGAAAAGTATATTATTACGTTATTTATGTTTATTTTATTGAAATTACTTATATTAATGATGTTTGGCATGATTCATGATGAATGATGCTTCTACCCTACTATGTGACAATGATTACAATACTAAGAGAAGAAATAATTTGTTAAGTTAATTAAGATAAAAAATTAAAAGAAAAATGTGGAACGTCATGCTCATATATTGTTAAGGGAGAATGAAAGTTAATGATAAGTGTGGGTAGTGTTGTTAAAGGCAAATGGTCAAACTATAGGCCGGTGAAGTCAACACACCATGACCACTACTCTTGTTGTACGAGACCCTTCACCTTCTGCATCGAATCAAAATCCTTGAGAGTGGGATTCTTACTAAATGATGGAAGCTTGTCGTCGTGTGTACAAACATTGACAATATAATATATGAAGTGATAGGATGTCCCCTTAAAAGATAAAGAGTTTTTTAATATAATAAGTTCACAAAAGAAGTTAAGAGTGTTAACTTCAAAGATGAAAACATAGAAAGAAAGATGAATGATGAAGCAAAATCGTGTGTGTCAAAAATGAAGGTGGCACGAGGTGTTCAGGACCTGGGAGCACTTAGACAGAAAAACAGGATATCAACAAGCCTTAAAAATAAACCTAAACACACAATTTCAACCGCAAGTATACGGTTATCCTTGTAGTATTTTAGGGTTGAATCCACAAGAAAATCAAAAATTCACAATACAATAACTCTATTCTACCACGAACCGAAATTAAGGAGAAATATCTTTTGTGTAGAAAATTAGATGAACTAGAACTAAAATCTGAAAAGAAAAGTAAACTAATATTTTTGGTATTTTAGATATTTAGATAGACATAAAAAGAACTAATGTAGAACAAGATCGAATCACTCGAATAGAGAAAACAGTCGGGACATAAGAATCATTTTCGAATCCTACTTGCTAATGAACATGTGAAGCTCAAATAATGTCGACTTGAGATCATGAACAACCTCTCTCCAATCTCTCTTAGATATTTGTAGAAGTCTCTCGGATCTCCCACAAATACCGTACACAAGGGGTCAAGCCTCTTGGATCCCAATCTCTTTAAATGATTTGCAAAGATAAGAACTAACTATGATTCTACCTCGATGAGGAGAATCAAACCTCTCGGATCCCAACCTCCCATCATAGACAAAATAACAAATAGCTCAACATTCGAATCCAAATGTGCGAAATATCAATAGTGAGAACTACCAACCAAATGTTCCTAAATAGAATAGATCAAGCCTCTCGGATCCCGACCTTCCACCGAGAACAAAACAGCAAATGACTCACACCACTCAATCACGATATGTTCAAAACATCAATAGCAAAACTACATACTAAATGTTCCCAAATAAGTTGAGCCTCTCGGATCTCAACCTCCATGGACTTAATAATTTGCATTTCATAATATAGAAATCAGCATGTATGTAAGCACATAACAGAAGAGAGGATTGGAAAGTCGAATGGAAATTCAAATGCATTAAAAGATAAGTTCATATAACAAGTAGGTAATCGCAAGTCATCCCATGTCCAGAGCCTAATTGTTTAGCCTCTAGCAGCCATTAAACACATCACAAACTTCACAAAATAAGAGTTCATCATTGGTGATTAATACAACTCAAAATCACAAATCATACAACCAATGATACTCTCTAAATCTCAGCACCCAAAAACCTTCTTCCTTCACTTCTGGTTCTTCCTTCCTTCAGCAATGGTGGCTCCACTCGATGCTTCCCTCCGGATGCAGAACGGATGCCCCTTCTTCTTCTTCACTTTTTTCCTTTTATCCTCCTCCTCTTCATCAATCATTAGGTGCCACTTGTTATATGTACAATCCCTGCCAATATTCCTTGAAACCGCCAAGGAACCTTCCTGGTTTGGACCACAGCAGTAGATAAGGGAATCTGCAAATTATGATTGCGTTTTGTCTTCTAGTGAACTTTGGCAGGTTGTGCACGGCAGCAGATACCCCCAGGTCCAGACTTCAACGTAAGTGCCCCCATGTACAGCTTCCAGCACACGTGTTGTTAGTCCTTGTGTAAATGTCTGCAGGAGAAATTAGGAATAAATTACTCAAATCATTATTAGAAATAGTCATAGGGGTGAGAAGTGTGTATTAAAGCTCAGGAAATTTCAAATGATGTAAAAGACATAAAATGATGCAACAATGTATATAAATGATGCATGGTTTCCTGAAAAAGTATAGTCTTTGCAAAGAAAAGTAGAGAGTAAATTCCCTGTCATCAATGAATATTTAAAAAAATGATTAAACAAGAAAAGTAAAGAATGAATGAAAAACAGAAATTGAAAACAGAGCCAGAAAAATGAATTGAAATATTGTTTGTGCTTATATTACATACATTCTTATTTTATGAAACACTTATGTGTCATGTGTTATATTGTTTTTATGTATCACACTTATGATCAATGTTATGCATGAAAGTGTTTTGTTAGTACGTGTATATGCTTTATTTCTTTCATTTGGATGTTACATACGGGGCTTTAAGCTCATGGGAGAGAACCTCCCCTACATTGGATCTCGCAAGTATGCAGGAGTAGATATGTTGATGACGAACGATGTGGCATGGCTCATGGCATAACAACTTGCACATGGAATATTGTCTTAATTAAGTATTAGAGTCTTGATGTAATAAGTGGTTTTTACCATTTTAAAAAGTAAGCCTTTATAGTTGTTGGATTTCTCTTCTAATGTTTGAACCATGAAGTTTGTATTATTTCGCATTCAGATATTTGAATGTTATAATTAATATTTTTTTCATAAATATGTGTACTTTTGTTGACTACTCAAAGTCTATGTAAAAGTCAAGGCTATGTAATGCTCGGGGAATGCATTTGGACACGTGTCAATAGAGGATTTGATATTATTTTAGGATATATTTTACGGGTGTTACATCAACCAGTAACTTTTATTACAACAATTTTTTAAGCTTAACATCGAATGGAATACAAGATTGTGCAATTTATAATGATTTACTTGTTGCGTGTGACTTGCCTCACACATTATTAAACATAAGATTCTTACTATATATTAAACAGGATCTTCCATATCTTTTAGCCGAATTCAAGGATATTTTTGAAAAAAAAGGGAGCGTGAGACAACAAGTTCTGAAGTTTAGGTGTCTTAGAATTCTTAGTTTATTTAGAACTTTATTATTAGTTCTTTCATTGCTTGTTTTAGGATTTCTAATTAGAGTAAAAATTAGTAATAAATCTTTATAAATAATATCTCATTGTTATGAATGATTATACGAAGATTTGAATTATTATCTAACATATTTATCTTTGTGCGTGAATTCACATTCTATCTTAATGGATTATGAGTTTATTAAGTATTTGGCGTAGTCCATGGCATCAAGCGGGGGATGGCAGACAGATGCACTTCTGAAAATTACACTTGTTTTAAATACATTTTGCCATACACTCTTGTTTTGATTAGTTTTTGTTACATCTCAAAATTACTTCTCCTCCTTTTGTAAATTGTGAAGTATTTTTACTACTGAATATGATTTATGCAATGATTGTTTGAGATACTTGGAGTTTAGTGTTATTAGTCCAATTAATAATGAAGTGTAGCTCCATATATGATCATATCCAAACCTTTATTGTTATTAGATGCAGATACACTTCTCAGTTAACCAGATCTCCAACATCTTAGAAAGAAAAAAAACGACATACAATTGGATATTGCGAATTGCCACCAACTTTGACATTTTCTGTAACGCCCCCAAACCCACATCCAGTCGTGGCAAAGATGTGGACCTGAAGACGCTACACATCATATTCAATCTTGACTTAAGGGTTGACTAACAAGACTAGTCAACATAATGCGGAAATATAAAACTTCATGAAACATCTTTCTATAACATAGAATAATTGCGGAAGTCTTACATAACATGATTTGTCTCATAAATAACTATTACATTATTTAGAAAGGAAATAAACTAGTTACAACTTGACTTAGGACCACTACTCATGTGCAAACAGCAACATCATCACGAACATATGTCGCCGCATGCACCACCAGCCATTATGACACCTTAGATCGCCGACCTGCAGGATCCAATGCAGGGAAAAGAAGTATCCACATGAGCTATGAAGCCCAGTATGTAAGGCAATCAATAGAAAGGTACTTTCATGATAGAATAAAAGCATGAAACTTAACTATATCATCATAATTAATCATCAATAATCATACATAAGGATCATCATAAAACATCATACATATCTTTACTTTCTTACATATATCATCATGCTCACATCTTGCTTTCTATCTTTACTTTCTTTCATCATCTTTAGTTTACTATCTTTCCTTACATAACTTTACTTTCATCATCATTAGCATATCATAACTTTCTTTGCATCATGAGTGGTTATGACATATAGTCAAACATAAGTCATTGCATAAATACTTTCTTAACATAACTTACTTTCATTAACATGTCATTACTTTCTTGCATCATGAGTGAGCTATGACATACAGTCAAACATCAATCACTCTGAGCGTATACATAAGGAGTAAGCATGACCCATGGTCAAATATCCATTCATCCACATCATCATCATCATCATCATCATCATCATCATTGCATTCTTTCATCATATTCATTTCATTCATCATTTAATCTTTGTACTTGGCATACATGAAATACAACATCATTCCTTAACATCTAATGCAATATGCTCAATGCAAATATTAAGCCAAGTGGTTATCTTCTTAAGTTCTTCTTGTCCCATTAGTGACTTTTAGGGTTGTTTTGTTGTGACTTTGAATGACTCATGAGTCTTTAGAGGTTTCGCCAATAGGTCAGTGGGGGTGTACAAGCCACGACCGAGAAGGATGCTCGAGAAATCCATTTGTTGCAAGGCGGGGAGAAGTCCAGGCAACAGGAACTAGGTAGCAGCTGATCTACCAGTACCCCATCATCATAAACACTGTGCTCACAATCATTCAATGCATGGCGACCTCATCATTAATCTTGTGTGGATGATTGACCCTTTATCTTGACCATATATTAGTCATTAAGATTACATAAAATATTTCACAACATCTACTATTAACATAAAAATGATTCATCATCAAATGCATATGAAACATATCGGTCACGGCCCGTGATTATCTGTCACGGCCCGTGATGATCTGTCACGGCCCGTGACAGTCTTATCACGGCCCGTGATAACTCGGTCACGGTCGTGACCAGGCGCTGGCTCTTCAATTTTGCAGTCACGGTCCGTTACAATCTGTCACAGCTCGAGACGCCCGTGACTGGTCCATCACGGCCCGTGACTGTCACGACCGTGATTGAGCAGTGGTAATTTGTCATGGGTCGTTACGACCGTACACATTTATACGGTTCGACCGAAATCCTCTCGGAATGGCCAATACGGTCGTATCCCTTCATACGGCTCGATCGAAATCCTCTCGGAATGACCAATACGGTCGTATCCCTTCATACGACTCGATCGAAATCCTCTCGGAATGAACATCACGGTCGTGTGCGCCGTATACATTCCATCGTCATGGCCCGTAACACCCATGTTACGACCATGATACTCTCCATCACGGCTGTGATGGACATGCTGCTTTGCGGCCATTGTTGTCACGGCTCGTGACAAGTGGTCACGACCGTTATACACTCCATCACGGCCCGTGATGCCTTCATCACGGCCGTGATGGGGCTTCAAAGGCGCATCCGATCGCGCGTTCACGGCTGTTGCCGTCATGGCCCGTGATGAATCCATCACGACCCGTGACGGAAAGTTCCTGGGCGAATTTCGCCCCGTTTCTTCTCTGATTTGTGCCGAGATTCTTCCCTTTTGACATCATATGATCTAGAGATCAATAACCCTATGTTCTCTACAGTAATTGGCTTCAAGTCTACAACATATTCGTCATAATTTCATATAGAAAATGTATTTCGAATCCATCAAGAGAAAATCCTTTCTAGGGCATGAACATTCATCTATTCCTCATGGAGGCTTTAAAACCAGAATCTATAGCATGTAATCATCATATCAAATCCATCATAATACGATAAAATCCTAGCATGCATCGATCTATCATGAAAAACCTAATCTAAGGGGATCCACCATGTTACATACCAGTTAGCTCATAAGCTCGTTGTCTAGTTCGTCCTCAATCCGTTCTTGCGTTCGTCCATGGCGATCCTTCTCCTCGCGTCGCTCTCCTCCTTGATTCGCCTATGTCTTCTCTCTCGAGATCATCTTCTTCCTTGAATGAGAGGGAATGAGAAAAAGAGAAACTAGGGCGACTGGGGAAAACATGAGGAGAGAAAAATGTCTAAGTTCGATGAACCATATCTCATATTCTGGATTACCTAATATTAGGGATTTTTATTTGAAATTGGTTATGAGGGTATTTATGGAATTCGAGAATTGGGGGATTAATTATTATCTTTTTTTGCAAAAGGAGGCTCGTAATTGAGTTTCTAATGTCTTTTTATTCGTGAATCAAGGGGTGTATCATTATACCACGCCAACAACAGTTGAATCCCAAAAGAGATCACTGCATATGTTAAGCAAGACTTTGTAAAATCAAGTGACAGCCCAACAATCTAGTTCTAGTATTAGTATAAATCTTAATAAGGACCTTACAGATACCACAAAAAATAGTAAATTTTGAGTAAATATCCATCAATTTTTAAATCCAGAAGTTAAGATCCATAACACCACTTACCTGCCTTGTCGCTCAAAAGAGAAACTGAATATTATTACAGAAACCAAACTTAATGTACAACCCACATTCTCACAGGAAAAAAAAACTTTTAATGCAACCTCGAGCTTGATACCGTAATTTTTTTTTTTTTTTTGCAGATAGACAAGGTTTTTTGGATATCTGTGCAATAAACATGTATATGCCAACCACATGTTTACAACTACCAAGAATTTTGAGACACGAGATACCCAAGTGAATTCTGCATTCATATTCTATACAACAACTGTCCACAACTCAA
The DNA here is from genome assembly GCA_001647135.1 of Pontederia paniculata. Taxonomy (NCBI): domain Eukaryota; kingdom Viridiplantae; phylum Streptophyta; class Magnoliopsida; order Commelinales; family Pontederiaceae; genus Pontederia; species Pontederia paniculata. The sequence goes on along the minus strand of LTAE01000204.1, from coordinate 49,753 downwards.
ACTTTTGCATCAAATTTGCCAAGCACAGAAGTTGCATTTCTGAGTATGCATTAACTATTACTAAAGGTAAAAGAAATTATTTGCCACCCTCAGAACCATCTTCAACAACCACAAGCAATATTCTAAACAAGCAAGCCAGCCAGCTATGTAGTTTCTGTTGATTTAGTAGTAAAGCCCAGATTCAGAAGAAGTTGTTCCAGTGTTCTACGCCCCCACTGCATGTCCTTCCCAGCAAGATTATCTGTAGATTCACGATCATCTTGTTTTGGCGGAGTTTCTTCTTTATTAATTACATCATCGCAATCTGGTGTTAGTTCAGAATCATAGTCTGATGCTTGAGGTAATGCTATGTTTTCTCCAAGCAAGTTTGTACTAGGAGTCTCAGTTTTATCTTCCTCGGTCGATAACTGATTGACAATCATGCAGTAAAGGAGAAGAATTCAAGTTAATACATGCTTCAAGTTCAATGTCGATGCAGTTAATAGTTTTTAACGATCAATGGAGCAATCCTTTTTATATCTGAAAAGGCCTGTATATATGTTGTTGTACATAGGATCAATGTTCACTTATTCTGCAATGTCTTCCTATATTTATGGCATGGGTAAAACATCCTTCCATTGAATTTTAGTAAAGATGTAATCTCATCAAGTTTTTTGCACAGAAACATTGCAAAGATCACCGTGAAGATATAGGAGATTTATTAACAACATATAGCTGGGAAAGGAAGTACATGATTATATCCTTTGTTTCTCACAAAGAAGGGAACACGAAAAAAAAGGAAGTGATAGAAAATACAGCTTATGCAAAAACTAAGTGGATGACTGATTACGATGAAGAAACAACAATTGAAAGAAGTAAAAAATTTGACTGCATAGTTATATAAGCAAAACAGAAAGGCGCGTCGCTTCAAGCATTTACCTGCACAAAATTATGGTTATTAGATTCTTCCTCAGCTCCAAATGAAGCATCAACGATGTTCTGAGCAGTTACTGCTATGCTTGTTGGTGTTAAGCCAGGAACCAAGATCATATCTCCTTCATCCATGCTCTCCTCTAGTTTTTCCTTGAAATGGATCTTTCCCGGGAATTCGACATCAACTACGCTTTCTCTTGTCTCTTGAGCTGCTTCCAGGATCACCAGAGATGGTTCATTGATGTTGTCGATGCTCTCCACGATCGTCTCTGCAGCTTCCTCTGCGGGAGTGTCCAATGACTCCTCAGTTATTTTCTGATCATCTGCAATCTCCCAGTCTTCTGAAACAACAATGGTGTTTTGTGCCTCCCAGGTTTGCAAAAGTCTGTCAGGGCCGGGCTGCCAATTGATTTCCCCTGAGGAACCTCTGAGTATAAACTTGAACTGGATCTTTTTGTCCACGGGCAAATCCTACTCCACATACATACATACAGAAGAAGAAGAAGAAAAAAACGATCAACCGTCAATGCCAAGATAATTTTTTTAGACATCTCCAACAACTGAAGCAACCTATAAAAAAAAGAACAAAGAAGAAATTGTGACAATAGGTCAAAACATGCATGCAAGTCTTACCAGCTCAGCTTTCCAGATGTGGCCATCGGACCACTCCAAAGGGACGGCATCAGAAGGATCCCACAGGCCCATGCACGGTTGGTCTCCAATCACGGCGAACTGCTGACCGAACAAACACTCCTTCTGCAGAAGAAACCTTACGCGCACAGTTCCTGAAGGATCTGGACAGAGGCAGGGGACAAAGGTCGAGTTCAGAAACCACGTACATAGAAGCAAACTAATTAGAAGCAAAAAGATGATCGATCGAGTCACCTGCTGTGCCAAAATCATTGTTGTCAACAAAATCATCGTCCACCTGCGTCAATTGTGAGTGTTAATTTGAGATACTGCAGCAGTCAAACACCAATCAACAAGAAGAACTTTAAGACATATATACTATGTAACCGAATCTAAGTAAGATTCGGCTCAGAATCTTTTCTTGTTTTGCTGTGAGGAATCCGACTCAGAATCTTTCAGGATAAGAAAGAGAAAGGAAAATGGTACAAAACATGGCAACAATTTACATCAAATCTAGTAATTTTACTGGACCAACTATCGACATAACGCAAGATCAGAAGTAAAAAAAAAAACATCGTACATATAGCAAACAGAGATATCACAGAACACACTGGTATAAGTACCTGGGCAGCTGACGCAGCTGAGGAATTAGCGAGGAAAGGAGTCCGGAGGTGTTCGCTCCTCCCAAGGAGCCGTGAGCAGGAACTGCCGGTGACGGAGGATGACAGCTTGGTGGTGTAAATGAGAGACGGCCGGAGGAATTGAACGGAGGACTTGTCCCGTCTGCTATCGATTCTGCTGCTCCTGTTCGAAGAGTTGGCAGCCGCAGCAGCTGCTGAACAATAAGAGGAGGAACGGGCGACGACAGCGCCCGTGTTCCCGGCGCATCTCGCAAAGCACCGACCCAGCAGGGCATCCATCATCGGCTGCTGCAACTGGCTGGGTGCGTGCGCAGTACAGAGCTTATTTTAGGGCAGACAACTTCACAACACAACACACATCTCTCAACACACAGATTTCTCCTGCATTTCTGGAGCGTTCATGTACGAATCACAAACTAAAAAAAAAAAGAAAGAAGAAGAAAGCTCCAAATGCTGCACTGTGATGCTTTTTTTTTTTGTTATTGTGGCTGAAGGGACAAGAGTGGGTGCAGAGCGGGGGGCCACGGAGCGCATGCACCACGAGGGACTCGGCGTGGGAATTTATTAACGAGGGGCGAAAGAGAAGTAAAAATTTGAATGATTCCGCTGGAGAAAGGGACGGCTTAGATGGCGCCTGCCGTGAGCTCTCCCTTCTGACTCGGTTTGGCGCGCTCGCTCCTCGTTCGTTCTGCCTCTTTTGCCCGAAGACTGCCACTGCATCACAACAAATACCTGCCTGTTTTGTTGTTGTGTGCTGCTGCCCACATCGCATCACATCACATGAAAAGGGATTCCCTCCTCCGTCCGTTTGTTTGTTTCTACATTCTTCTTCAAAATATACAGTATATGATTAACTAATGGTTGGTTTGCTACCTGCCCGTACTTGCTTTTTAAACCTATTATAGAGGATACAGCCTTTGTAGAATGTCCTGGGCAAAAGAGAAGAAAAAAAATCTTGTGCATTACTCAACTTTGCTCATTGTGTATAACTCTTATAAGTTATAACATTTGTAGAGAAAGATCTGATATCTTTTTTTTTTCTAAAACAAAAAGTGTATCTATTCATTCTGTGTTGATCTCGCGCTACAGTTTTTCTTCCTCCAAGAATTTAACTGAGCACAACATCGCACTACATTTTTTTTCCATTTTAAGTTCATTCAGCAAGGTCAGCTCCTCACCTTAACAACGAAGATATTTCAAATTCTTTTACTCATTCTGCTTCAAAGGTCGAGTTCGGCATAACAAATAGAATAAGCTAGAATGCAAGGATAATACATATATAAATATCATTTAGCCAGAGGCTACATAATTCTTGGTATGCAATCTATTTATGCTGTCTTCAGAGAACAAAAATATAACAACAATAATGGTTCCATCCGAAATCTTGTGGCTCATGTTTCCACAGAGAACAGTTGTGCTCGTCCAAATTCAGCAGAGAGCAATTAACTGCAGAAAGCAAACAAAAATCGACCAAGCATTCGGAGTTAAGTCTGGTGAAGAACCAGAATCTAGAATCTAGATGACAAAAAATGTGCACACAACTCCCGGGTAGATTAGGCTGTTAATACATAATCGTATGGAGATTGAGACGGCACCATCAGTGAACCTCCATAGAACCTGTACACTCTTGGCAAAAGAAAGGAAAATCAAATTTTAAGAACAAATATATACATATATATATATATATATGAAAAAATGCCTAAAATTCACAAAGATTTATGTAAATTGTTAACTTGTGATGTTGTACAAGTTTAAATATTTTAAGAAGATATTCACTTCCGTCATTCCGTAACTTTTTTTAACATAACTTCTACACCTGCATAGCTTCTGTCACGATCCAAATCCGCCACCGAGATGCAACAAGGGGTTTGTTATGACATTTCGTTGATTTAATTCAAATTCTACTATACAACGGTCAAAATAAACTAATTCTGAAATTTGTCAAAAAATTTCGACATTGACCTTAGGATAAAATAATGCACATGTGTCATGTACATATAAGAAGTGGGCCAACCCCGAATCATATATCCAAAATTATACTAAAATATATCAAAAGTAAATAGGTCAGATGCCCGAGGGGAGTTCAACGGTACTCCATCGCATCAACAACAAAAAAACGCAATAGGGTTCACAAATGAATAGGCAAAAACTATGTCCTGAAATAATAGGGAAGAATAGTACACTCATCCTCTTCAATCTATCACACACAAACACCTAATTCTTCTCCCTTTCCATATGTCCAGTGAGCGTACAAAAAATCTGTCCATCACTCTTCACCTACAAGCATAAAAAAATTACAAGCAGAGGGATGAGCGTGAAGAGCTTAATGAGAAATAAGATTTCACAAACTATGAAAACCGAAAAATAAATTTGAACAGAAATCGCACCTCGAAATCCAACCACAAGCTTATATTATAAAAAAATAATTGCAATCCATTATGCAAAGTGAAATATGTCATACAATGAGCTATATATATTTATATATATATATGTCATGACACTCCCTCGTCATCTGCGAGTACATCATCATCATCAACGTGAGGATCATCTCGCCCATGCGAGCAGTCGCCCGACACTATGGGGGGCCTCACTCATCCTCCTTATGAGGGACACCTCACCCACACGACATGTGTCGCTAGACATTGTGAGGGTCTCACTACTCCACGAGAGGAACATCTCATCCACACGAGTCATCATTCGACACTATCAGGGTCTCACGTCATCATATCTAAGCATCAATGAAGCTTCAAGTTTCTATTTTAAAAATCAATGGCATGTACAGTCAAAGTAATATGTCTACTCACTAATGTGCTAAATTATAAAATTGATGCCACAACTACTTGATACTAACTCATGAACATCAACAATGATAGATTTACACTTTAAACATAGTTTAACATTTTTTTGGCAGTTACTATAGTTGATACAATGTACAGTGGCAACAATCTCTCATGTAAAATAGACACTTTAATTATTAATACTACTATATATAAATACGTGTCAAATTATTATTATTTTTAATCAATCACATGAAGATGGCCAAATCTCGGATTGCTACAGTGATTTCAGGATTTGTTAAATATTTACATTTTTTATATTAAGCTTATCTTTAATATCTCACACTTTAGTTGGCTTACATGCCCAAGTGTCAAATATATAACCACAGCTACCATTAACTAAACTTAGGGTGGCATGTGGCAACATTAAAATCTTCATTTCATGTATGTTTATTTTAACAACAGAATTATAACAGCACCCATATATTAATCCGGTACTAACTTCTGATTACTAGTATGCATCAGCCCTGAATTAAGTTAGATTGCAATTAATTGGTACTACATCTTAGTTTAAATACCGACCCAATATTTGATTTAAGTCTTATCACCAACTAAGAATCATAAATATGCTACTTAACCTAATTGCTTACCTTTTAGCTCATATCGTCGCATGGTTACATGGTTCTAGTTTTTATTTAACATTAACTCTAAGCTGAACCTATTACACCTATTCTAGATTAACCATACACTCATTATAAATTTTAAATTAATCCTAGCGATATAACCAGCTTCTAACCCAATAATATAAACTCCATATGAATTAAAGAAGTAATATACCAATAATGCTAAACCTTAATCTAATTGAATTTCCCCATTTCCGTTTAATTACTCTTTCAAGTGTTTCACAATTGATTACATAAGTTACTGACCATATTATTTAACCACTACTTACCTAATTTAATTTAGTAAACATTATCCTAAATAACATAATGATGAATTGCTTTCACATCCACTAATCCATATTAAAACAATAACCTCAATCACTCTACACGTTAGAAGCATTCTCGGCCGTATATGTTTACCTCTGCCAAGGTGTTCTCATCGACTTGTCGTCCTCTCGGGCCATGGCATAACAGGGGAACTGATGTGCAACAGCGGTTCCGGCAACCTTGTTTGCTGCGACTGGCATATGATGGAGCGGCAACGATGATGCATTGGACCTCCAATGGTGGAGGACGAACGACAACCTGAAAAGGGATTGGACATCAAGACTATGAGAATCACGACTAGACGTCAAATCAAACTGAAACCATCAGTCATAATCATTAGCAACTCACCGATGAAGTATCAAGAAAGAAATGACGACTAAACAACCTCGACGTGCTTTTTCCCCTTTTCCGAGTGACCTTTGTTCTCCTTCCAAGGAGCTCTGAAATTTCTCATATCGGTGCCCACGTGATCTCCTCGATGAGGACTTCACGCCCTTGGTCTTTGATGGCACTGGCGGGGTATGACTGTGGAGGACGAGGAGATGCAAGGGTGGCAGCGAGGGTCCCTCTCTTTTTTTTCTTTACTATTATATTTTCTATATGGGCCTGGGCTTTACAGCTTCAGCCCTTAGTAAGAATCTGATCCAACTTGCAGCAGTGTCTATTCGAAATCTCATGAAACACCAATATAAAGTAAAACTCCAGTTATGACTTGTGTTGAAGCTTCCCCATAATGTTTTTTGCATTAGTGACATGGATCCAAGTAGTTGTTTCCTCTGTAGACAAAACTTTTTTCAATGAATGACATTTAACCACATCTACATCCTTAATTTGAGCGGCAAAACAAGAAAATATGTTTAACACATTATGAGTGAACACTTCAAGGATCAATATCGACGATGTAGTGACATCCTTCACATCATAAAGGTGGCTAACAATGGTTCTCCATTTGAATACCAAAAGTGTGCTTACAAAACATGATGGGTCTTTAGTAGTTTGCCAAAATACCTAGTTTACTTCATAATAGTTGATTCTGGATGCAACCTCGAACCTCATCAATAGATGTTCAGTCACATTCATCAACTTGATGGTTAATGGTAACAAAGTAACTTAATGCCACTCTGCACAAACATATACAGATACCATTGAATCTAAGGAGTTGAAGATATTGGGCTCTCAAATGATAACAATGACATAGACATCATCCAATTTACTCAAATCTGCAGTTGGAAATATCACAATGCTTTGCTGTTCACCAATAATCCAAGCATGAGCAAGATCCACCAGAAAAATGGTGGAATCGATAACGGTCTCTCAAAATTACATCCCTTTTGTAGATACTGGATACAAGCTTTGCAAACAAGTGACAGTCATCACATACGCGAAGATTTTTTGTAATTCTAATTGGAGCTGATGGATTTAAACTGATAAGCCCATAACTTATTGCCAATTTCTCACTGTGCATAAAGAGTGCTTGCTCTTTCACATCGTCTTCTACGTCATGCAAAACCAGCTCTTTATTTGATGCATAACCAACCTCTTTCAGTCTTAAGACAATTTCACTCAATTTCAAATATATCCTCTCTCTTAGAGGATGTGATACATCTCCTACTAAAAATTCATGGAGAACACCATGAACCTCAATCGCGCTACAACCTGGTTCCTTTTCTAATTCATTGTCTTTCATCAATTTCCTCAACTTCACAACATCATCCCATCTTCCAGACCTTGCATATAGGTTGGATAAAACCACATAAGCTCCATGGTTCCTGGGCTCCAACTGAAGAAGATGTTTGTAAGTGTGTTCACCTATATTAACATTCTTATGGATTGCGCAAGCCCCGAGCAGTGCACTCCATACTGAAGCACCAGAACAGATTGGCATATTCTCTATCAAGTCCCTGGCCTCTTCTAGATGCCCAGCACGCCCAAGGACATCAACCATACAGGCATAATGATCCAATTTTGGTGCAATGCCATGGACATGAAGCATTTGGTTGAAGTACAGTTTGCTTTCTTCTACCAGTCCAGCATGGCTACAGGCACATAGTATGTTAGTAAAAGTGACATCATTTGGCTTAACCTTAGCTTCTTGCATCTGTAAGAAGAGATCCAAAGCATCTCTTCCCCTCCCATGCATGGCCAGACCTCCAATCATGGCGCTCCATACAAAGACATCTTTCTCATAGACTGAATTAAACACATCAAGTGCTTTATCTAGGTCCCCACACTTGGAATACATGTCAATTAGGGAGGTCGTAAGATGAAAATTTAGCTTGAATTCCTTTTTCCTGATGTAAGCATGTACCCAGCAGCCAAGATCTAATGCACCTAACTGGGAACACGCTGAGAGAACAGACACCAGCGTGACATGATCGGGTTTCATATCAGTATGCAATAGATCATGAAAGAGATGCAATGCCTCCTTTGGTCTACCACCCTGCTCATAACATGATATTAAAGCATTCCAGGAAGTAATATCATGTGTAGGGATAGCATCGAAAATGGCACGGGCAGCAGCAAAGTCTTCAGACTTTGCATGGCCAACTAGCATTGTAGTCCACGAGATGGCATCTTTGGTGTTCATGCTGTCAAACAGCAATTTAGCGTTCTCCAAGCTTCCACATTTCACGTACATGTCAAGCATTGCATTCTCCAATACTAAACTAGGGGTGATGCCACTTCTCTGAACGTAAGAATGGATCCACTTCCCAGCGTCCAAGTCTCCCTTCTTGGTGCAAGCAGAAAGAACACTTAGCAAAGTTATCTCGTTCGGTCTCACTGTCTGACCCTCCATCTCCCAGAACAATTCCAGGGCCTCATCCCAGAGGCCACCCTGTGCGAAAACACCGATGATAGAATTCCATGAAACCACGTCCCTCTCGGGAATCACGTCAAACACTTGGCGAGAGAGATGGAGACATCCACAAGAAGCATAAAAGCGGATAAGAGAGTTAAGGATGAAGACGTCAGAGGCCAAGAACGGGATTTTGACGACCATCCCATGGAGGGCAGTCCCTTCCTTGAGGGCAGAGAGCTGGGCGGCAGCTTTGATGGCGAAAGGAAAGGTGAACTTGTCAGGAGAGTGAGGACCGTGAAGAAGCAGGCGAGAGAACAGGCGAAGAGCTACGACGGGGTGGGAGCTGGAAGCGTAGGCGCGAATGAGGATGTTCCAGGTGTACAGATTTGGGTGGGGAATATGGTCGAATACTTGGAGGGCGTAGTCGAGGGACGGGGAAGAGGCGGCGGCCGCAGCAAGGAGGCAGCTTGCAGAGTAGGGATCGGAGAGGAGGCCGAGGCGGAGCATCCGAGCGTGGATTTGCTTGAGACGCGTTGCGTCCAGACGTTTGCGGTCGCCAAGGAATGAGAGTAGTATTGCATGGTTGTGATGGATGTGGTTGTGGTTGCTGCTGCTGCTGCTGTTGCTAGCGGCAGGTGTGGAGCTCGGGATGTCTTTGTGAGGAACGGATGCGGGAAGCAGCAGAGGAAATGCCATGGCTGCGAGTTACATTACTGCCGGTTATGTTGGTAGCAGCTTAATAATTGGAGAGGCAGGCGACCTTTTTTCTCCCAATTGCTATTAATTAATAAACAAACAATTGGCATAAATGATGGTAGGGAACTTTTGTTGATTATGCATAATCGATTTTGAATCAAGAGTAAAATTCCACCGATATTTACAGAGTTCGACTAATTGGATATTCAGACAAAGATAAATTCTGACTAAATTATCGAGTTTAAAAATTTTAACTTGGACTACTAACTTTAAATCACTTAATTTTAAGATATAAATCCGCTAATCACTTGTACTAATCAATTTACTTAAAACAGAGAATATTATATAATAAAAATTTTATAAATACCATTAAGGTGAACATCAGTCGATTAAGTAAATTAATCCATTATTCAATCGGTTCTTAAAAAAGTATCCATTGTCTGTATCAAAATAATGATTAGATTCAATTTACTCATTAGAAAAAATATTATAAAAAATATTAAATTTGTAAAAAAAATGTTGAACAAAAATAAAGTGCATGCTCAAAATAACAGTAAATTTTAAAATGTAATATTATTCAATAGAATTCAATAAATAATTGGAAATAAAAATATAATTGAATCAGAAAAATCATAAACTCAACCAACATCGACGAGATAAATTTATTATATTGTGAAAATAATAATGTACATGAAAATACACAAAGCATTAAAAAAAGAGGTATTGATAAGAAACGAAAAATAATGGAAAATATGCAACTTATGTATAATAAAGTTTAACAACAAAATAAAATAATATCTTTTAATTATTAGATCATTTCTTTTGTTAATTAATGAATCGACTGAATACCCTCGGTTAACAAAAAAATCATTTAAGCAAATCAAAATTAAATTTGATAATCAATGCTGTAAGTAAAAAGATATTCACGAGGTGAGTTAGATAATTTAAATTAGATACTATTACTACATTAGTTCGCTTTGACAAAATAACTAAATTTAAATTTTGTAGACTATAAGGTGAGTTAAATAATTTAAATTAGTTATTTGTTTACCTATAATATACAATTAAATATCTTTTGATAAATAATCTTTAAACAAATACTTTTTCAAAACTGCATTTACAAGTTTTTTTTGTTAATGAAAATATTTTAAGAATCAGAACAATGCATTTGTGTAATTTATTAAACCACGGAGCAGGGGAAGATCCAATATTTTGTTAGTAAATTAGGATTAAACTTGGACATAAAAGACATCCACATTTGGAACTTGATCTGTTAATAAATTTAAATAAAAATACGATAGATCTAAAAATAAGTTGATTTCTTATCCATTTACCCTGATTTAACTTAAAACTATTCATAGAGTTTTTTTCTTTCTTTTGATCTAATATAACCATTGTTATATTATTAATAATGAGCAACATTTCGTTGAAACTCAAGATCACAAAACTTTATAAAAATATTTGAACATTTTTTAAGATAAATTACATCAGCATTAATGTTTAAATTCTAACTCTCTTGCATTCTTTAGCATATTATACAATTTCTCTGTTGTATGTGTTGTTGCAAACTAATAAAGAAATGATGTCTCTAACTCATTATCAAGATGCAAAAATCATTAAAACTTCTTGAAAAACATAATTGGAAACAGGTTCTATGATTGCAGTAATAGTGAAGTGAATAGCAATTAATTTATAACTTATTTTTTTGATAAATTAATTCGGCAAGAACAGTCTCTTTAGGCGAGAATTTTAATACATGATTGATCCTCTAATTTATCATGAGCTTTTTCTATGCATTTATCCTTAAAAAATTATGAGATTTATAAGGTCAAATTCTATAGAAGTTTATCTTTCCATGACCTTTGAGTTTAATCAAAACTAAGATTCGTATAGCAAGTTACGAATTAATCTTCACTTATCACTCATCATGCCTTAAGACAGCTACAAAGTTTGATTATAAATTAGATCATAATTTGGTCAATTTAAGTTGAAATTTGAAATTTATATCTTTAGTGTGGACTATGTACAGCTTCAAAGAAAAGTAGAATAATCAAATTAGGACATGCATATTAGGAGAAGAAAATTTTCATCTTATATGACTTAGTTTTCTTAAATTTGGAACAAGAAGAGAACATATCTTAAATTTGTGTATTTTGTCAAGAGTGAATATAAAGAGTTAAAGTTTTTTTATGCATAAATGCACCTAAAGTCTAGTTTCTAGAAAATTAATATCTTGTGAATTGGACATGCCTAGATAGAATTATGATTTTTTCTTCTAGTGTCACTTAGTCTGCTAGGATACATATTTGGATGAAATTAATTAAATTGTTAAAATTACTCACTTATAATTAATTAATAATACTTACATATTATAACCCTTACTAAATACATTTGTCAACCCAACAAGTACTATAATATCTGAACTTGTGATTTAGAAGTTATGAATTATTCTTTAAGAGTCACTTAATTTGGAAAGTATTACAACACAACCTAATATCAAAGGATTATAGTAATTTTAGTAAAATGATTAATAAATATTTGAAATAGGTATGTATACCTAAATATCAAGGAGTGATGAGTCTTTTATTTATAAGATATTGCATACATTTCAAGGTGCATAAGTATGCATGCATCATGATACTTCATTGGAGGTTATTATTGTTGTTTTTGAGAAGTGGACTACTATTTGTAGGAGAAAGCAAGTTATAAATAGAAAAGAGGGAATTAGTAAATAGTGTACAATGCAAGTGTGTAAATTTATGACATAGCAAAATTATTACATACTTTTTTTTGCTTATAGTGGTAAGCCAATGAGAGCTTCATATTACTATGAAAATATTATACCTTCAAAAGTATGTTGAATAATGAGAATATGATTATCACATATCTCCAGAAATTTTAGATGTGATAAAGTGATGAAATCTTTTTATGCAAAAAATTCAGAAAAGAATGCATGTGATGTTAAAATAGTTTCTATTTTAGATATAAAAAATAAATATTTTTAGTGTATTGTGAAAATCATTGTGTTTAAGTATAGATGATGTCTTTTGAACGTATAACGAGTGTTTCGCCATTTGAGGGCTACTTTATGTGCACACATTAATCCATGTTTATTGTTCTACGATATGTACTGACTCATGTTTATTGCTCTATATTATTGTATCGATCAATGATTATAAAACTCTACTTAATTGTATCACTCATGACCATGAAGTTCTACGACATATATTAACCCATGTTTATGCTCTGTCATGATCGTATTGACCCATATTTATAGTATGTACAACGCTACGTGTGGAGTTTGATCTTGTATATCATGATATTATGATCTTGTATATCATGATATTATGATCTTGTTTATGCTCTGTCAAGTATTGTTTTCCAATATTGTACATTTATTTAATTTATTAAGATTGTCATTTTTCTCATTTTATTTTTTTTTTCAAATATTTGTAGGTTGTTGAGTTAAGTTGACACAAGTTCTACTTTTTTTGCATATAGAAAAGGACGAGTCGCTCGAGTACGTTTGTTTTCCCTTCTATTTTATTTTTGAAAGCATGCATGTACTTCATATACATAGATTTTGAAAATTGATGTAATAAAATCATGTGCAAAGTTTGTGTAACACTTAATTTTTTTTTTTGAAATGGTTGGTGTAAATAGCGTGTAGAAAATAAAATGAAATATATGAATGTGGAATATTGTGGAATATTATGCTTTTAAAATTAAAGTTTTGTGGATAAACTTCAAATCTTATATGTAATCATAAGTAGTGGCATTATACATAAGGAAGAAGAGTTTTACAATTTTATTTTGAAATATGATGAATAAGATTAAGAGTTATAATAATTATGATTATAATTTAAGTAGGAGGTCGGGTGTGACATCCATATTGAAGTTTGTCAATATTTTCATTAGATGGATGAACCCATTAAAATTCACTATAAAAAGGCATGGATTGCTATAGAAGGTCAATAGGTTGGAGAGTGAAATTGAAATCTTACGTTTAAAGGTGGTACCCGAAAGAAAGAAAAATAAAAACACGAGCACTCAATCATTTGTTTTACTTTTGGTATTAGCAGTCATGATGTTATTTTAACAATAGATCAAGTTGTTATTAGTCGAACTTAGCTCGACAACTAGTCTTGAGTTCTTTTATGATGGATGTCTTTTGGTGTATTATCAATGACCCATTTACAAGTGCATTATTTGACAACGGATCTTGGCTAGCACACTCTAATTTAACAAAAAAAATATGAGGACAAGTGCATATAATTACTTCTCATAAAAGGCATGAAACTTTGCTCACATGGATGAATAATAAACTTAACAAATCTTTTTGAGAGCAATGAATTTCTACACTTGGGAGATCAAAAGTGAAAGAAATCATACCAAATACAAAGACTACTTATAATGACAACAATATAATTTGAGAGCAACACATGGAATATCATCAAAGCATGGAGTTTGAGATCACTCCTTTTGTTTTCTATACTTATATGCACAATTTTTGTGCAATAATGGTAACAAGGAGATCACATTCCAAGAGCATTAGTTTCGTTAGAAAAGTGAAACACATTACGACACGAAAAAATAATTACTACATGCTTTGGTCACAAAAGTGAACCACATCTTGCACTCCCAATGCTAAACATCTTGTTTTAATTCCCAAAATAAAATAAAACAGTACCATCTTTTTCATGTCTAAAATCTAAACTTCATTCTTCTTAATTCTACTCCAAAAAAAATATTATTTTATAGTTGTCATTTTTAAAACTATATGATTCTATGTTCACAACTTGAAATAAAAATATATAGTTAACTTAATTTTTGTCAATCAAAACACAATCAATATAGAGAGCAACACTTTAGCATAAGGACCACATTCTTGTATATAATGTCGCATTAAGAATAAACAATTATAATTAATCTAATATTTTTTTAAATACAACCTAACACAGAGTTTCAAAATACAATCTATTAACCATTACCAACAGAAAGGAAAAATAGTGTAAGTTAAGCAAATTAGGATGGAATCAACAACGTGAGAGGGAGTCAACCCAAATGTGACATTTGCAAGCTGAGGGCAACAACAACACAATAGAGCTGCATCAAACAATAGTAACACAATCTTGCAAAAATGTTTCATGGATTAAGATGATATCCCCTCCATCAATCGACGACGATGGTGGAGTTACATCATGTGGGAGCATCAACACAACATGTGTAGTAGCATGACAATGTCAAGGCAACATCACTTTGATGTCGGAGTAGTAACACATCAGGTTGATGTAGCATAGGGTAGGGGTGAGCATAACCGGGTATGGATCAAGAATGATATTATTACAGTCCCGACCCAATTTTTATCAAGAAAAATAGCATAAGTCTTGTTTCCAAAAAAAGAACAATTAGGATCAGGACAATAACGTCCCCATTTGAATTGAGAATTAGGTTATGACATTTCGATTATCTCAAATTATTTTTTCTATAATGATTTAAACATAAAAAAGATATAAAAATGTTATCATATATAGAACATACAATTAAATTATATGTACCAAACTTCATGAACATACAATCATATTACCAAATACAATAAGTTAATATCATATTGATCAAATAATTAAATATATACTTATCGAAAAATAATAGTAATTGAATTATGATATGAATATTCTTATTTATTATATTAGAATACTAGATCGGGTCAATAGTTATTTAATATAATAATTTGATTTTGACCAAACTATATCGAGCCTTTTGGACTTTGATCCGATCTGGACTTGGATAGTAATCAGTTTGGAAGAAAAACTCAAAAAAATGGATCGGCTTGGAAAACTTTTCGACACATACTCACCCCTAGTGTTGGGGCAACAATATGACAATGTTGGGGACAACAACACATCAATGTCGAGCTAGCAACACGTTGGGTGGGGGCACCAAAGTGGAGTCGAAGGCATCAACAATGAGAGTTGAGAGTAGGGATGATAAATTTTTTCGAAGTTCGGGGATCCCCGCAGGAATAACCGATCGGGGCTTCACTTTGGAGAATTTTTCGCTTGCGGAGATAGGGATGGGGGGGCTTAATCCCCCCACACTCCAATTCATGGATCGGGAGGGGAATATTACTCCTTCCCTACAGGTCCCTGACCCTTGCGCGCGTGCGCGCGCGCACACACACACATATATATATATTTAAATCAATTATCTTAATATTTATATAGTATTTACACAATGTTAAATGTATATTACAATATTTAAAAATATATTTATAGATAATGAAAAATTTATAAATATTATTTATTTATAATTTTATGACATCTTTTTTTGAAAAAAAATTTTTTTATTGAACCTTGGGAAATCGAGTCCCTATGGAGATTCAAGGACCCATTGGGACGAGAGCGGGGAATTTAATTTCCCCACTCCAGAGATTTATGGTGGAGAACTATATTCTCCTCTTCAAATAGGGTCAAGTGCCAATTCTAGTTAGGGGCAAAGAACGAAGGATCTGATTAGTTCAACAATCATTATAAAGAAGGAAAGATAATGGAGGAAAAGAGAACTAAGGGAAAAAAAGAAAGATAATAGAGGTGAAATAATTATTCTTGTTTGGAATACATAATTAAAAGGAAGAAAAAAAAATTATAAATTTTATTGGATAAATATATCCTAACGTTTGTGTTTATACATATGATTAAAATTGAAAATATATTTTAAATATTTTTTTCATCATTTAGACTCTAATTTGGGTCGAAAAAACAATAAACTTTTGAAAGATAATTAAGATTAATATTCTCATCCGTTAAAATTATAATCAAATGAGATTAATTTTTTTTTCTTTTCCTCCTTTGCGCTCCTTTCACCTCTAACTAACATGCATGATTATTGGAGATAGCTTATAAAAAAGAGAATATGTACTAGGAGATATCATTCGGAATGCAGATAACACAAATTAATTTTTCAACAATTGAAGATAACTGAGAAGAGGAACAAGCGCGACAATCATTCAAATGCAAGTGACTATCTAGTTCCTACCATAAGCCCTTCTGATTTAGGAGATTAAATTTCTAATTTAATCTGGTTCATTCATCCATAATTGACGATCGTGATTGATTAACTCATGTCATTGAAATAGTATTCAAACGTTATTACGAAGGGATACTAAAATTTAGTGCTTTATAAGTTTCTTTATCCCTTTATTAATATTTACATGAGGGTAAACTTGTCATAAACAAATAAATTTATCCACTTAACAAATAAATAAAAACTTTAATAAAATATTATCAAAGAATACATATTGTAAAGAATATAAATTCTTATTCTTCAACCAAACCAAACACTCCCTCTAGGGTTTTATTTCTTCTGTTGTTGGGTGCTGAGAGCGGGTTTTGCAACCTGGACCTGAAAGAACGGAATTGGAACACAAGGGAACACCTACCAACAACAAAAGGGGAACTACGAAAGAGGGATGACAAGGAGTTACTTGTCGTTGGTTGGGATTGACATTGCAAGTGAAGACATGAACAACAATAGACATTAATCAACAATGCACAAATGGAGTTCGTTGGCCATCCAAGCGTAACCTAGGGCAAGAGAAAGACCATGAGGGAGATCAACATCATCTCATCGAAGAGAGAGAGAGAGAGAGAGAGAGAGAGAGTGAGAGAGAGAGAGAGAGAGAGAGAGAGAGAGAGACCAACATAGAGAGATCACTAGCGAGCAACACATGTGAGCAAGCGAGAGATAGAGACAACAACCAGAAAGAGAGCGAGATCAGTAGACCAATGTGCAACACAAATGGCAATCTAGGGCACAAAGGGGGATGGTGGTTGCACAAAAGTACGATGGTTTTTTTCTCCACAACACGATGGAATTTCTTTTTTTATAATTCCATGTCATCAATTCAAATTTCTTCCCATATTTAGTGCCATCAGTTTTGTTAACGTGGCTTTATAAACGTCCAACTCATCAACTTAAGGTCAGTAAACCGATAATATTAGATAAGAGGGACTTACACTAAAATAATTAAAAAGTTAGAGGACCAATTGTTACAAACTAAAATTAAGAGACCAAATAAGGAAAGGGGAAAACTTAAGGGGCGATTGACGAAAATTACTCAAAATATGTACTAGCAGATATCATTCAGAATGAAGATAATGCAAAATAGTTTTTCAACAAGGTAAGACCATTGAGAAGAGGAATAAGCGTGATGATCATTCAAATGCAGGTGGATATCTACCATAAGCTCCTTCTGATTTAGTAGATTAATTTCTAACTTAATCTGGTCGTGATTGGTTCACTCATGTGAATAAAATAATATTCAAACTTATTACGAAGGGATACTAGTAATGTGCATTACCTCTTAACATTACCTGGTAATCTACATTATCTAATAGAAAAATTACCACATATTAAATTACTAGGAATGTGCATTATTCTGTTTACTATATATAAGTAATTCAAGTGATAATTCAGCTTATCATATTTAAAAATAAAATGATTATTAAATAATATTCATTATTTTACCAAAATACCCTTTATAAATGTTATTAAGTTAAAATTTTTGTATTATTGAATTAAAATTTATGAACTTAAACTCACAATATAATGTATTTAAGTAATTAATACATTCCAAATTAAAATAATAATAAATTAATCTTTATAATTAATAATAATAATTTATAAAAAATAGTCTAATTAATAATATTTATAAATAACAATTAGTGCTATATTTTAATTCATAATATGATCATAATAATATAATATTATTTAAAAAATATTTATTATGATCATTAATTTATTATAATAATAATAATAATAATAATTATTATTATTATTATTTGTGTTGTTATTACTATATGATTATTTATTTGTTGTGTTATGTTTTATTTATCAAAGATTTAAAAAGACGAATATGGAAATTAATATAAATAAGATTATCACCCGATGATAATCTAAATAGACACCCTTCTCTTAAGTAATGTGAATTACTATTTCATAGTCTGTATTGTTAGACAATTCAGATTGTCTACGAATTAAAATAAGTAAACATGATAATAATCTGATGAGATTATCAGAAAGAATACCGGAAGGAAAACATTCCTTTTACTATGCTTTATACGTTTCTTTATCCCTTTATTAATATTTACATGAGGGTAAATTTGTCATAAACAAATAAATTTATCCACCTAATCCAAATAAATAAAAACTTTAATAAAATATTATCAAAGAATACATATTATAAAGAATATAAATTCTTATTCTTCAACCAAACCAAACGCCCGCCTCTAGGGTTTTATTTCCTCTGTTGTTGGGCGCTGAGAGCGGGTTTTGCAACCTGACCTGAAAGAACGGAACTGGAACACAAGGGAGAAGGGGCGCCTTGCAACAACAGAGTGAGCGCGATGGCATCTCCTTTCTCCTTCAACCCTTCTTCTTCTTCTTCTTCTTCCTCTTCCTCTTCCTCTTCTTCTTCTTCTGCTACCGGTTTCTCCTTCTCCTCTTCCTCTTCTCAACCCACCACTGGTTTTGCCTTTGCCTCCTCGCAACAGCAGCAATCGTCTTCTCCCTCTCCGTTCTCGTTTGGGTTCAGTTCTTCTTCTCCTCAACCCTCCTCGTTCATGGCCCCAAATACTGCCTCATCTCCATCCACTGCATTCCCCTCTTTTGGAATTCCATCCTCCTCTTCTTCTCCTCTCTTTGGCTCCTCCTCCTCCTCCTCCTCATCTGCTGCTGCTGCTCCTGGTTTTACTAGCAATCCGTTCTCATCCACAACCTCCCAACTCTTCTCTTCCTCCTCTTCCGCCACTACATCCATCTCCTCCATGGCTCCTCCTCCTGCCACTTCTACTTCACCTCCTTCTCCCATCACTTTTGGATCCACTGCCTTTGCCTTCGGATCAGGTTCTTCCTCTTCTTCTTCCTCCTTTGGATTTGGATTTGGCTCTTCTTCTACCACCACCTCCTCTCCACTCTCTTTCGGCGCCTCATCTTCTGGAACAACATCAGCAGCGACCGCTCCATCATTCCCTTCCTTTGTCTCATCAGCAGCTGCGGCGACTCCGTCTTTCTCTTCCTCATTTCTATCAACCTCTGCCCCTTCCTCATCCCCTACATTTGCATTTGGATTTGATAGCAGCGGCGTCGCGTCCACTAGCTCTTCTGGTGCTACCTCTTCATCTGTTCCAGCTACATCAACGACGACGACGACAACAGCAGGCGGCTCCGCGCCGTCATCATCTCCAATCACTGGATTCTCCTTTGCAACTTCGACACTGCCTTCATCCCAGCCATCTATGGGTTTCACAAATGTTGCTTCCATTGCTTCCTCGAGTGCAGCTACTGTGGCCTCCAGCGCTGGATCTGCAAAACCCTTCTCCTTCTCGTTTGGACCTACTTCAGCACCATCTGCAACAACCATGGCACCAGCTATCACCACTTCAGCAGCGTCTGCAACGACAACTCCTGCTGCCACATCTCTACTGTTTTCCTCGTCTGCTTCGTCCACTGTTGCATCGTCTCCGGCAGTTTCTGGCTTTGGATCCACCTCCTTATCATCAACAGGAGCAGTGTTGACTACGGCAAAAACAGGTGGCACAACTTCGGGTGCCCCTTCCTTTCCAAGCTTTGCTACACCTGCATCTACTCCAATTGCCACTTCGGCATCAGCATCAGCATCGTCTGCTCTTCAAACGACCCCTGCTGCTCCGTTGTTTGGTAAATTCATTTCTTATAATCAAGTCGCATCCCTTGTTGTGTTCACTGTTATCAGTTTCTCTAACTTGCATGTGTTTCTTTTCCCCTATTTCTTAGCATTTCCTCATTTACATGTCTCTGGATGGCATTCCAAGATTTCTTTTCAATACATCTGATATTTTAATCTCCATATATGATTGTGATTTAGACAATTTAATTGTTCGCTCACTTAGGCTGACATTTGAATGAATTTGTATATGCATAATTTTGTCAAAATTGTAAATGGGATTCGACATGGAAGAGCTGAGTAAACACGAAAATTGGTGGGATTGTAATAAGGAATGCACAGTTCTTCCAAAATTCAGAAAATACATTTTGAATTACATGAAAATAAAAGATACCAATATATTTGAGATGTCAATGTTGTCTTAGTAAGATTGTAAAATCAAAACTTTTGACGAGTCAACTTGTGATTTGACTAACATTGGTACTAACTACTGCAAAACAGGTGGCACAGCTTCAGGTATCTCTTCTATTCCAAGCTTTGGTACACCTGCATCTACTCCAATCTCCACTTCCACATCGGCATCAGCATCCTCTGCACTTCAAACTACCCCTGCTGCTCCTTTGTTTGGTGAGCGATGAATGTGATTTAGACAATTTAATTTTCACTCACTTAGGTTGACATTTGAATAAATCTGTATATGCATAATGCTGTCAAAATTGTAAATCAGATTTGACACAGAGGGAATGGATAAACACAAAAAATGTGGGGCTGTAACACGGAATACACAATTCTACCAAAATTTAAAAATATATTTTGAACTATACAAAAAAAAGATATTTGTGACTGCCCAGTGTCAAGAGAGGTCTGAGAAGGGTCAGGATGTTGGTGGGCTGATGTAATATCAATGGAAAACTTCTGGAGGTCAGTCAGATTTGGCGGACAAGATCTCAACATCCGAGTATATCTATCTAGAGGGTGCAGAGCTATGCCGTTTGCTTTTCTATGGTCCATTTGGCGGCAACGAAATGGATGTGTTTTTAAAGAACAATGTTATATTGAAAATATTGTAGGCGCGAGACTGGGCGAGTTTATAATATGATAATACTTTGTAACCTCAACATTGAAAATAACATTTCAGCAATAAAGTTGGATGAGTGCACAAGGCTCTCATCCCTTACCCTCTCAAAAGAAAATATTTGAACTGCCAAGGTTATAATTAAGCAATATTTCAATAGTTGCATATCATTCATAAATCATAAATAATAATAATTAATAATCTACTAGCTAAACTGAAAAAAAAAATATTTTAAAAAATACTAACAGAAAAAACCGCACCCCTGCCCTAAGCAGCCACCCTCCTCATTGCCGCTGAGGTAGATGTGAGGTTCGTGAGCAGCAAAAGAGCACTTCTTATGATTGCAAGCAAAAGAGGAGCTTGCTTTCTGCTTGTTAGCAGAAGAGAAAGCGAGCATAAGAGGAGCTTCATGAAGAGATCTGCTAGCTCCTCTTTTGCTCGTGAGCAGATCTGCGTGAGAGCAGAAGAAAAAATATCTGCTCACTCCTCGCTCACGGCAAGGAGCAAAACAGGGGGGGGGGGAACAACAATGATATTTGGACTTAGGGCTTAAAGAGAGCTCTATCCAGGTAAAGGGAAAAAAAATCAACTGGTGGATAGGGCTGGGCATGCCGTGTCCACCAAGTTTACGAGTCAGCAAGCGATCCTACTGCATGCTGGCTCAAAATGATTCGGCATGTGATCCAGCTTGATGTCTTGCTAAGATCATAAAATCGGACGATTTTACGAGTCAACTCGTGATTTTGACGACATTGGTACTAACTACTGCAAAACAGGTGGCACAACATCTGGTATCTCTTCTTTTCCAAGCTTTGGTACACATGCATCTACTCCAATCTCCACTTCCGCATCGGCATCAGCATCCTCTGCTCTTCAAACCACCCCTGCTGCTCCGTTGTTTGGTGAGTTCATTTCTTATAACTATGTTAGATCCCTTGTTGTGTTAACTGTTATAAATTTCACTTACTTGCAGCATATTGTTTTCTCCTATTTATTATCATTTCCTCAATTATATATCTCTTTACGAGATTCCAAAATTTCTTTTCAAACAAAGCTGTTATTTTTATCTCCATACATGAAGATGATTTAGACAGTTGAATTGATTGCTCACTTAGGCTGACATTTGAATGAATTTGTATGCATTCATAATTTACATGAAACAGTTTCCATATAAACAAAATATATGATGATAAAAATTATGTTCATGCAGATATAATTGTAGAATATCTTATTTGTATTTCACGATGAATGACAAACCTATCATAGTATCATATATCATAGATATTATCAATTGTGACACAAAAACCATTAGGCGTCTGCATCAAACAGATGCAGAAATGCAGGGAATGAATAAATGATATGTTCTACAATGTGTGGACTTGATATAATTAGTTTCATTCCTGTCTTGATATAGTTTTGGTTTTTGAATGTTTTTTTTTTCAATCGTGGTAGGTTTCCGTTCTATTCCTTGTACAAGTTATTCAGTTGTTCATTATCATTTTATGACTGGGATGCCTTATTATTTATGTGTTACCATTTGGAGATCAAGTTACTTGTTAACTAGTGAATTTTGTGACCACCAAGGACCAGTTTTTTTACTTGTTTAGGTATTCCTCTATACATGTTTTTCGTATCTTGATATAAATAGTCAATATGCAGCAGAGTTGTTTATTATACTCTCTGTTGGTTAGTCTTTATAAATTTCAACAAATTCTTTCCTTTATATTTTTTAGTAAGATTTGTTGAAGCAACTTCATACTATCACAAATTCTACTGGATCTTCAGATGCCATCCTGTGTGTTCCGAACTTGGAGTTTGCTTGAAAGTTTACCATTGTAACCCCTCAAAAAAAGTTTACCATAGCCACCATTGGTAGTCATTGCTGGTTGCCTGAGCACCAAATATTTCTTCGGTTATGTCCTATATTCTAATTCTCCATTTTTTATGTTCTATAATGTACTCAAGACAATACAGAATGTTAATTTGCAAAGATTTTGTCTTCACAGGTACATCAACTTTAATGACAACAGGTGTATCTGGTTCCACTGCTGTGGCAAGTCAAGCCACAACTTCAGCTGTTCAAGCTAGTAGCATCGGGTATTATATTATTCCAGGATACAACCGCTTGCATCTCTTTGATCTTTATATACTTAAGATATAATGTTTTCATCTGTTCTCTAGAACTACT
Source organism: Pontederia paniculata (assembly GCA_001647135.1). NCBI lineage: Eukaryota > Viridiplantae > Streptophyta > Magnoliopsida > Commelinales > Pontederiaceae > Pontederia > Pontederia paniculata. The sequence continues at coordinate 26,343 of LTAE01000204.1, read as the reverse complement.
ACAAATGAGGTATCAAAGCCCCAGGAGCCTAAACTGCCTTCAGAAATTTCTGGCAAAACTGTCGAAGAGGTATCAGATTTCAGCCTTCCTTTGCATAATGATTTTTTTATTCTTCATTAACATGGAAATAATGGTTAAGTGTTTGCAAGTTCTTGTTTAGGTAAATTGCCTTCCCAATTTAACTAAGTGCCTCGCATAGAAACACATTTGGATGCACTTATCCAAGACATTTTTGTTGTTATGCCTGAACCAGGCGCACATTTTATTGTTGTTTTCCTTTGGGTTAATGACTTGTGTTGATTTATTGATAACTAGATAATTAAGGATTGGAATGCCGAGCTACAAAAGCGCACTTCAAAGTTCCGGAAACAAGCTACTGCTATAGCTGAATGGGATAGAAGGATCCTACAAAATAGAAATATTCTTATTAGGCTTGAGGTAACTTTTCAGCAATAGCGCACTACTTTTTTCTCTAGTTAAAATGGTATTTCTTTGCCTGATATAAGAGTATTACAATGGTTTGCCCATTTTGATAATTCTTTTTAGCATAATTTTTTCAAAGAACTTTTTAGCTTGAAATTGATGGCAACTCCTGCTCAAATGTTGTACTTTGAAAAACTGATTAAGGGGAGTGGAATCAATTATAATTTTAATATTTAAATAATGCTTAAGAGATGATATCGTATACAAGCAAATGTGTCTTCAAAGCACAGTTTTATTGGTACCTCGAGTTTTTGATAATAAGCTTTATTTTGCTCATGACCTTCACATAGCACGAGACATGTAGTTTTGTACAAAGTTGTTAAAATCATGATCTTACATAACATCATAAGGTTCCTTAAGATTACTGATCGTAAGATTAAGTCGATAAATCATAAGATTAAGGGTGTTCATGAGTTGGGTTTAATCCGACTTGACCCAACTTGGGTTGATGATCGATGGATCTTTGGATCCGATCCAACTCAACCTTCATTGGGTCGGATTGGATTCGTTCATGTCATTGAGTTACTTGATTGAATTCTTTCCTACTATTTTTGCGATACTTAATATTGACTATATTCTTTAAAAGAAAGAATCACATTTTCCCAAACATTTAAAATATTTTCATGGATATAAATGATTTCATTTTAGTTTTAAAGCGATTTTGAATTTTAAACTAAATCAAATCGGTTCAATTTTAATAAAAAAATTGGCCGGTTCATCCTTTCAGGTCGAGTAGATCGAGTTTGAAAATTGAAATTGGCACCCAACCCATTGATGAACAGGTTATGGTTGGTTGGACCTGACCAATGTCCCAATTTGACTCAAGTTGAATTGGAGTCGAGTTCATCAGGTCGACCCGGGCCTGTGAACACCCCTACTTAAGATCCTACTTATTGATAAAAATATTACGTAAAAGCTAAATAAATATTTTTTTTACAAACTCTTAAGTTATACTTCAATAGGTCACAACATGGTTAGTTCATATGTTAAAATATAGAAATAAAAAGATAAACAATACAAAAAAGAAAAATATATCGAATGTCATCTAAATTAATTATCATTGCTATGAATAAAAAGTTAATATTTATTTAAATGATTATATTGATCATATGATCGAAAAAACCACTAATAGAAAAGATCGTATAGGATCCTAAGATTGTATGACTTAAAGTAAGACCTTACTGATAAGATCTTGAGAGCAAGGTTGGGATGAAAAAGTATGATCTCACCGAAATATGGTTGGAAAAAAGAAAAAAAAAGTGGAATAATGATATTCTTGCCAATGGCAATGCAAGAATAAGAAATTCCTTTTTCAAGGTTAAAAAAGGGTGATTTTGTAGTTTTCTAGGTAGCTTTTAAAATATAGGTTTAATGCTATTCTAGTTGATGTTTGGCTATATTCCTAGACTAGTTATTTACCTATTTATCCCCTTTCCAAAAACCCCCTATGGGTTGCTACAATTATTTTCCCTGTGAAACATGTAGCTCATGTATATATGCTATCGTCTTTGACACTTCTGTCATTGTTCTATTTTGCTTTCCACTTTCTGATTCACATGTAAGAGGACAAATCTCTAGACGCTCATTATTTCTAGTCTTAAAGGTTTCTCATAGTTCACTGATAATAAACATCCTAATTTCCTGATTTTGTTCAATATGCAGGCTGAGGTTGCAAAAGTGGTTGAAACTCAAACTAGCTTAGAACGACAACTTGAGTTGATTGAAACTCATCAAGAAGAGGTCAGTCTTTGCTATCCCTTGTTGTCTTACTTCATGTCAGTATCCTATGATTTCATTGTATAGATGCTAATTATCCATAAAGAACCATTATTGCATTTCTTTCGTTACAAGGGAGGTTCATGGTGTAGTGCACATGGACAAGAAATAAAATAGGCAGGGATATGAGAATTGAACCTTGGCAAGGTTGCTTGTTAAACTATAATCTCTTGTTTCAAATCATTATAGTATTTTGAACCCTATTAACAATATGAACACAGTATAAACACACGATACCTTTGGGCTATTTGAGATCAAAATTTGTGGGCCTTCTGTGCTTGTTTCTGTGCGCTCTCACTTTTTTTATGTGAAGTATCAGTATCTTGTATTCCCATAAGAATACTCAAAGCCTTACTAATTTTGGTTCAGAATCTCTTTTCAAAAAAAATTTTGGTTCAGAATCTTTATCTGGAAACATAGAACTGCATAGTTATTTGTAGCTAATGCACAAATCTCAATTTTTATCCCATGCTTAATTTTGTGAAATGATCTTTGTTGAAGAAATATTCTCATGACTATTTATGCATCTAAAGGTTGATAAGGCCTTACAAAGCATGGAAGAAGAAGCAGAAAGGATTTACAAGGATGAGCGGGGTCTACTACTTGAAGACGAGGCTGCTTCTGCTAGAGATGCAATGTTAGTTAACTTTATAGCTAATTCATATTTTCACATTTACGTATTATTTTCATGTTTGCTTGATATTAAGCTATCCTGGAGTGTATATGTTGGAGTTTTCGTTCTTCTTTGAGAATGCTATATACTTTGGACTTTGTGAGCTAAGAGATTTAAATCAAGGGATAACCTTTGAGGTGGGAACAAAATGATGCTGACAATAAAAGAAAATTAGAACTTCTGAAAGGTTTTTGTATTAAAATATATTCTTATCAAAAGTTCATCATCTCTTTTTACCTAAAAGAATCAAGATGCTAAGGGATTCTAATATCGTGGTGCAGAATTTTTCACAAGAACTTGGTTTGTTTTCTGTTTGTCATTACCAAAGCCTCATAGGTTACGACAAAGACTTTATTTTAGTTGTCTTTGAAGTATTTATTAATAAAAAAGAACGTGTAGCTTTCGGTTGACCATTTCTTTTACTGTATTTAGATTATTTCATACACTTAAAATTAAAACTGGAAATTCTAACACTCCTAAAGAATGGAAAGTCTTACATTGTAGCCTCTTAAAAATTGGTTAAATTTGGAAATTAACACCCCTAAAAGATGAAAATTCCTGCAGTCTAGCCCTTCAAGAGGGTGAAGAAACCAAGAAAGTTTTTTGCTTGTTGAGATATAATTTCTTCATCCAACCTTGGTCGCAGATTTAGAAGTTCTTGGTACCTCAATAAACTTAAATATTTCTCTTATTTTGAGCTAAAACTATTAAATATTCCTGTTATTTTTTGTGGAAGCTGAAAGTTATATAGTTGATCAATTTTGCACGGCTCATAAAATTTATGAACATTTTGAACCTTTTGCATAGCAGATTTTAACTATGCTTTGCTGCTTCAGGAGAAGATAATAGTTATTGTACTTGTGCATAAGGGAACCATATCTTATTTACTCAATTTGGTGAAATGTCAAGTAGACACAAAATATGCTCGTGAAGATTTAGTTGGCAACATAAGAGACTTAACATGGATTAAGGAATTGTATGGCATTATAGATCATAGACGAACTTTAAGTTTGACCTAGATGGGCTTCTTTTTCAAAAATAAAAAATCTTTGGTTGAATTTTCAAAGTTGTGTGTTAAATTAAAAATTGTTAGTTCATTGTCCTAACACTTTCACATGAATGTGTAGGCCAACTTGAGGTACCCTTTCTAGATTATTTAGTCTACTTTTCCATCATGCTAAGGTGGCAAATGTGTAAGCTAACTAAAGATACAATTTAGATTTTCTAGACACAATGGTTATGGACTTCTAGTTAATTGGAGCAGTTTGAACCCTTTGTTTTGAGGATCATTAAACTATGATGTTCAGAATTTATTCCTTCATCTGTACTGTTTGTTAATATTGAAAGTTAGCGCCCTTGATCAATGGAATATTTTGGTGGTTTCCTTCAAGTTCCTAAAGATAAATCTCGCTAGCATCTAATCCAGCATATGGATATCAGGTATGAACAAGCAGAGTTTATTGAGAGAGAAATGCAACAGATGGCCGAGCACATAAAGTCAATTATTCAAACAGTGAATTCCAGTCAGGTAGGCATCCACAAGTATTGAAATTTAACAACTTTATTTTCATAGAGAAGTATAACATTACTAATAATACTTTCCATTCATCATTTGTGTAGGGCGGTAACCTGGATGCAATTGATGCTATGACACCAATTGATGTTGTTGTGAGGATACTGAACAATCAGCTCAGTTCATTAATGTGGATTGATGAGAAGGTTAGCATGATAAAACTGTGAAGAGAGATCTATTGTCAATTTATTGTTATTTTTCCATCTTTGCTTTGAGATATTTTGCTTTCCTGAATAAGTCATTTCTGGAATGTGATATGTTAACTTGTGCAAATATGATTTTTTATGGTGATAAGGCTTATGTGTGGTTTACTATGATTTTTTTTATGATGAATTTTACCATGTAGCAATTTAATACATGTACAGTTCCTATTAAAAAGTTTAAAAACACAATTCCTATTAAAACTTGGAGGATCATTTAATATTTAGCAAAAAATGAGTTTCCTACTCACGTTTGAAAATGCCTAATTTAGAGTTTCTGAGTTTGATCAAGTACTAGGCTGTGTGCTTGAGGGATTTAGTTCTTTCCCTCCAAAAATTTGAATTCTCAGCATATAAACAGAATGTAATATTGTAACAAAAAATTAGTTCCCTACTCAATGTTTGAAAATACCTAATTTATAATTTCTGGTTTGATCAAGTCCAAGGTTTGGTACTTAAGGGTTTTAGTTCTCTTTCTTCCCTCCAGGCAAATGAATTCTCAACACAGATACAGAAGATAGCAAATGATGGTGCTGCTGCTGAACGGAGGAACCTAACTGGATCACGATATTGGTTGAATTAGTTTTCTTGCTCAAAGATGTCTTGGATCACATTAAATTTGAGCTGGCCTGTATGAGAAACTTATGGTATCTGAAGTTGCATAAGTTCTCTTCCATCAAATTGTGCCATTACTTTGTTCTAATGTCACCTAGCAGCAGCCAGAGCAATTAACTGGTAATGAATGAGTTCAGGTTTTTCTTAATGCAGTAGTAACAACAGTTGTATGAAAAATCAAAGCTGTAGACTTGAAACTTGTATCAGATATTCATCTCTTTGTATTCTGTGGTAAGTTGCTGTTACTTCTGGGAAATTCTTATTTTGTGTCAACACCAATAACAGTCTTCTTTCTAAATATTCTATAAATTTGCGTAAATCAAGCATTATGAGTTATTTTGTAGAACAAGGGCTGTTCTGGAGTTTCCTTCCATTGTGTAGTATCGACATTTTGACCAGGATATTATTATGCTGCATATTTGATGATTTGTGCGTTCTTGTGCTTCTTTAATTTGCACATTGGATAATCTTCTTTAACGTTGTGTTGGTTGCTTTTGTTATTCTTGATAAATGTTTCTGAAAATCTGTATTGGGTCAAATGTATATCCCTTTTTTTTCTAGTACTTCATTCATAAAACTGTATGGTCTTCAAATACTTCATTCATGTGTCATCTTTTTTTTTTGTTGAATTATACTGCACTTTTGTGATTGTGATTACATGCCTTTATCTTGAATTATACTGCACTGTATATGGTCTTCAAATTAGTGAATGTTTGACACCTAAATTCAGCTGTGAATTTATTAGGACTTTGCCATCAAATTTCAGCTGTAGGATGTACATAATTGCTAATAATGATTTGGCTCCCTACTATACCTTAAATAGAAATTTAAGGTTCCTTGTTACACCATCTTAATACAAATGACAAGTGAAATTTACTCTTGACAAACTGAATCAAAGCAACCTGCGCTTTTGATAGCCATATGCATAATCATGCCACTAGAGAAACAAAAGACACGAGGACACCACATAAGAATAACAAGGCATCCAAATACAGATAGAGGCTTGCAGTGAGCACTCGTGATGCCTGGTCCCCCTTCTTTTTTCTTCTCTATGTTACACCTGACCATGAGACACAACCACAGATGGTGGAGACTAATCCAATACATTTTTTGGTATAAGTACGGAAGTTAATAGTTCGGATGTTTCCGAACTAAAATCTTAGCTTGATCAGTGGTGCGGTTGCAGCTGCGGCGCAAAGGCGCCCGCCGGAGGCTGCGACTTGGGGCATTGGTAGCACTTGGCGAAGAGGCCAAAGGTATCGACCTGCCTGACGAAGTTGGTCATGCTCGCCCACCCGCCGAGGCCGAACCCCACGACCAGCACCCAGCCGACGATGAAGGCGTTCACCACGTACATTGCCGTCCAGCTAGGCAGAAACTTGGGGGGCTTCTCCGCGGCATTCTGTACAATTATCCATGTGAAGGAAGAAGATTAGATAAGGAATAGCTGGCTATCCCATGCATGTAAACATCAGGTCCACAGCTCAAGTGTCGCAAGCTGCGGTATATGGTCCCAAAGAGCAATATGGGCAGACATGTGGAGACGAAGAACCATGGAAAGGAACTCCTCACCATCCCCTCCACTAATTATAATAGTCTCCGGGTCTCTGTCCCTGTTCTATTCAGAGGACTTAGCATGAGAAGTAACATGAGCAGGTAATTTTGTTGTGGACCAAATGATGGAATAAAAAAAAAATAGATTAATTCTTTCAACTTATTCCATTTTTTTTTCATTTCTACTTGTCATATATACACTTCTTTATAGCTCAGCAAAAGCTCATGCCAGATTTCTGATCAGGTTAGGCATATGGGACAGACACAACTTGTTCAGAAGCAAGGCATGTGGGAGCAAGGCACTATTTATTAGTATGGCGACGGGTTCCATTTCCAGGGCCACATTATGACAAGTATGCATATCAATGTTGTCATGAAGCACTTTAGGAATTATTGCATTACCTGTTATTTTTTAGTTTTGGTTGGATTTGGTGTTCAGTGGCAAATCCTTTCTACGATCTTCTTAGTACTACTCACAATCAATGTGGTGGTTGGAAGGATTTGATCAGAGAAGAACAAATGCATCCAGGGTCAAATGTAAGTGTATTAACTATTAATCATGGCAAATGGACAGGAGCCAGTCAAAACATTCAAAGTGCCAGCTTTAGGCGACGTGAAGGGCGAGCAACAAAAGGACACACCAACTATTATACATACCCAAGTGCGTATGTTACGTATAAGATACGTATATGATATACATACCCAACCATAATACCTCTCACTAGTAAGAATGCATGAAGAAAGCAATTAAAATTCATGAACGGAACATGTTAAGATCACGATACCTGGCGAGCGGCGGGCGTCCGGTAGGTGAGCATGTGAGCGAGGGCGGGGATGATGTAGACGGTGAAGCTGACGAGGAGGGCGCCGACGGCGGAGTTGATGGGGCCGAAGAAGGGGAAGATGATGGCGAGGAACCAGATGGGTATGACGACGGGGAGGCGCGCCAGGGCACGGAGGCAGATGCTCTTGGTGTCGTGCATCCCGATCACCTTCTCCCAGACGAAGTAGAGCGGGGTGCATGCGAAGCCGAAGGTGATGAACTGGTGGATGAGCATGAGGATGACGGCCGCGTCCCGCCACGCCGACTTGGGCAGCAGCGAGAAGGCGTTGGAGTGCGTCAGCAGGCTGTCGCCGAAGGCCCAGTACACGGCCGACGCCGACGGCAGGGTCAGCGTGAACACGTACAGGGTCGCCAGCAGGTAGATGTACTTGAACTTTTGGGGCTTCCACATTGCATGCATGATCTCCCTGCACGACCACCACCACCACCATCATGAATTGGTGGGTTAAACCAATTAAACAGTGTGCTATATTTTTACGCTTAATTAATTAATCTTATAATCTTATTCAGCGACGTCGACGCATGCGCTCGGGTATCGGAAAGTACTCGTCAGCCGGGCGGCCCCGGCCGGGCCGGGCGAGGCATGCAAAACAGATGACATGGGGGCTGCAACTTTTCAGCAATGGAACAAAGGAAGTTATAATAATTGTGACAGACATCGAGTGAGTGGTACACACGCACTGCTAGCTGTGCGACAAAGCTTGGAACGAATTAATCCTGTGCAGCTTAATTAAATAGCTATAAGGTCGACTGGTCACATTAGCATTTGCTAGCTAGCAGAATCTCCAATGCCGGATCTATGTAAGTAACTACAGTGTGTGTGTCACTTGATCTAGACATTAATTACAGTGGATGAGATCTAGACATGATGGCAGAGGCGAGCATGCAATTGATTATACAAAAAAAGCCAATAAATTAAACTATTTATATGACACAAGCACTATTCTCGATTAGCTTTTCAGTGATTAATTATCAGACACAAAAGTAAAGGAAAAGAAGGAAGAATCGATTAGCTTTTTCTCATCTTTCACAGTACGCTGGAACTGGAGGAATGATTAAACTAGGAGAGAATGTTGTGTCCTGACTAAGGTAATAAGAGAGAGAGAGAGAGAGAGAGAGAGAGAGAGAGAGAGAGAGGTTCTCTTGTGGTCTGGTGGTCCATTGTTCTCTTGTGCCTAGCTAGCTAATGAAAGGGCATGCTGCAGACCCAATAATCCAATCAAATTCATCAAATCCTTAAGACAGACAGCCACTGACAAGTATCCGTTCATCAACTAGTAAAGCAAAGCAAAGTAAAGCAAAGCTAGCAATGCGATAGAAAGATAACAAATTCCGCTTTTTATGCTTCCTATTAATTCAATCATCAAAACGCCCGCCCTCCTTTTTCCCTCCCCCACTACAAGATTCTTTTTTTATGGTGGAGCAAGATGAAATTTTCACACGCCTATTAATCTCCCCTAGTCTAGTTTAAATGGAGGCATGACGTTTTTGAAGTATGATCATACAATTTCTTCATTTCAAAATTCAATCTAATTATTAATGAACCACTCAACTCCAAAACAAATTATGGGACCCTAAGTAGGAAGATATGGGTTCCTCAAGATGATGGGGAATTCAAAGTTTGACATTCATCTACATATGTATAAGGCTTAAAAAAATATAGGTGGTCGACTTTAATGCAAAATTAAAGTCAATGATGCTTTTAATTCACATGCTATACATTTCTTGTGTATATATAAATACATTCTTTTGCTTGTGCTATAATTGATGAGCATATGAGTTATGCCTATTATCTTTTAATTAATCTTTTGGGCTCCAAAGAAATAGAAACTTTCTTTTTGGTGGAATATATCTATGAATAAAAAGTAAAAGGGGTCTTTGATAAGGGGTTTAGTAATAAGGATTAAGGAAGATGAGATGGAATTTGGTTTACTTGGTGGCTAGTTGCTATATCTCATACCGTACAACCTACCTCGTCCAGCTGCTCAGCACTTTACTTCCAATATCTACAAGTTTTTTTTAAGCATAATTAATTAGGCAGCAGCTGAATTTGTTCTGCCACCACTCACTCGCTCACTCGTACATATAATTATTGTGACTGACTACTGCCCACCACCAGTCACAAGTCCAAATTAAAATTTTATTTCTCTCTTTTTCAATCAAACATCCAAACGCTAATTCATAAGTCTCCACAAAATTCTCAGGATTAGAGTTTGAAGACTACATATGAATTAAAAATATTTAATTCACTAATAGTAAATTGAAAACCAAACAAAGGTCTAACTGAGTTTAAGTTCATGAATACTTAAAATAAATTACCTAAAAGTTCATCTAAATTCTAAATATTATTATATCATTTTCTAGTGAATTTTTTTGCTTTTTAATAACTTTTTTTAGTAAATCTATCGATGTACAGAGCTACTAGTATTCGATTAGTCCGATGTTAGAAAAAGTTTAAAAAAATAAATTTTGACTAAATTAATAACTTCGAAATTTAAATTGGTACCGTTAACTCTTGATTTTTTTAATTTGGGACACTATTTGTTGATAACTTTAATAGTTGAAGAGAACCCTTATCAATTTTCCATCATATTTGTGTATATTTATAAAGGAAGAAAAAATCAAAGGGCCATTTACATTACATTGGCATATTAAAGAAAAAAGAAAGGTGGGGAGGGGGACCGGGGGTGGGGGAAATGAGGGGAAGGTAATGATTTCTAAATCCAGGCGGTGTCTACCCCAGCACTCAACAAAAGCTGCCCCGTAGAAGGTGCGATGGAGAAAACTTTCTGGCCCAGCAAAACCCAACCAATCTCTCTCTCTCTCTCTCTCTCTCTCTCTCTCACCTGCCGAAAACGCCAAGATGATGACCGAAACATCAATATTGAGAAGAAAAGAAGTGAAAAAGTGTGATCTCAATTTCGCTCTTCTCTCTCTCCAAAGAACTGGAGTGGACTTGCTGGCCGACTGACGTTACTGCTACCTATCTATCTATGTATATAGTGCACCACGCACCAACAACTTAAAGCATCGTGCCATAATATCTTTGAGATAAATATATTGCGTTGCAAGTAAGTTAAAATTACTCTTGTGGATGAAGTATATATATATATATATATATATATATATATATATATATATATATAGTCTGTAAAAAAAAAAAAGAAAAAAAA
>LTAE01000203.1:80406-102931 GCA_001647135.1 Pontederia paniculata | reverse complement strand
ATGGTCCGCACGAGTTTAAAACGAATTTTAAATGATAAAGAGGGTGATCACTTATAGTCCATGACAACCTCCGTATTTTGTCATCTCATTTAAGAAATTGTTTGTTTTAAGTTCATGGCTTGCACGAATTTAAAACGCGTCTGAAATGATAAAAAAGTGATCACTCATCTTCGTATTTTGCCCACGTGAAATTAAACCATTGACCTTGCCTTGAGTTCTTATATTATTTTTCTCTTAGGAGCTCAACGTCCTCGTTGAATAGTCCCACATAGTTAAAGTGAACATGCATTATCATAAAAAAAAGGATAATTTGATAAAATACATTAATCATTCGCAGTTTCAAAACCATAATTAAATTATTGGTGCTTGTTCTCAATCTGAATGTTTCATTCAGTATATATAGTTAAATGAATTATGGAAAAACCCTTCAAAAAACCATACTAAAAAGTTATTTTCCTATGCCTACATGCATTAAAAGATATTGAAAATATACAAAGATTACTATAATAGCCAAAAATGAATTTCGGTTAGGGGCAAGTTTTTTACCTTGCCAAGAACTCTTTTTGGATTATTATTATTTTCCTGCAGTTATATTTTCTATCTCAAGATTATTATCTTTTTTTTAAAAAAAAGGAAAAGTGTATACAGTAAGTGAAATGAGATGCAAACTGATATTTTTCGTATTAGACAATCAACAATGAGCCAACATTCTAATACATTATCATATAGCAATTTCATAATAACAATGAGCTCATAACTGACGCATGACTTGTAAGCAAAAAATCATAATACTAGCCAGAGTTGTTTCTTGTTCCTGTTCATCACTCCCCTGGTTACATCTTTTGTGCATGCAGGTACACAGCAACACAGGAGAAACCAAAAGGTCCAAGTCTGGATGTCAACTATAAAAAGCCAACAAGACCAGATCCATTCCCAACCGTAGATTGGGTCTAGTTTACAGCGAAAAATACTGGATGAGATTACAGTGGGTTCAGGTGTAGGCTACTCCTATGACAGTATTGTACACAACATACTTCATAAAATGTTTCCGAAACCTCTCAAGTTCATTGCTCTGTTTTGCTTTTGCCTGAATCATCCGCCTGCAACATCTTGGGAATTTTTAGTTAATGTACAAATCATTGGGGCCTTGACAATATTGAGGACCCTGAAGTATAAGACTTTAACTGTGGTTAAACAGGCGGAGATGCCTGTGTTTTCCCGTAGAATCCAACTGATGGCGACTGGTAAAATCCCATTGTGGTTGATTGCTGATGTTGCTGCTGCTGCTGCTGTGTTGGAGGTGGCAGTGGCGGCGCACCAGGTCTCGCCAAACCCAATGATACATGAGAAGGCATGGGGGGTGGAGGGGGTAGTGAATTATTACCAAGGAATGCATAAGGTAAGACACCCATTGACATCCCACTTGTTTGAACATAATGCTGCAGTGGAGGGGGAACTGGTGGGAGAGGTGGAGGTGGTGGTGTAAAAGATGCTGTCTGATTATTCTGCGGGGCAGCTGTGGTCGAGGTTTGAGGCACTGCAAAGATGCTCTGCTGTGCCTTCTGCTGTTGTGCTTGTCCAAGGTATGTGGTATCACTGTTATCAGACACAGACATGGGTTTCTCCAGTCGGGGCCTTTTCTCCAAAGGAAAAATGGATTGACTACCCCCAGAACTAAGACTGCCGCCCAAGGAAGCGGCGGCTTCTTCAGCAACTAAAGATGAGAGAATAGATGTAAGAACTTGTGCTGAGGAAGATGAAGCAGCAAGTTTTGCTGCAACAGCAGCTGCTGCTTTCTTATGATCCTCATCTGCATTGCTCAAGGTGCCGGTGAAAGAAGTCACAGACTGCGGAGGTTTAAGTTGAGGAATGACAGATTTTAGAGGTTGATTCAGTTCTGCAACATGTGCTTCTGATGTCAAGTTTTCAACTACTGGTGTGTAACTCAAATTTCCGTTGCTTGGGGTGGATGAACCAAGTCTCTGCCTCATGTTGTTGACAAGATCTATGTCCATTTGAGCAACCTGTAAATGAGGGTGAGAATCAATTTGGGTAAAAAGCAGCAAATCTCTTTATGGGATACACATCAGGAAATGAAAGCACAGTCAGATTTGAATCCCAACCTTGATAAAAAAAATCAACTTTTATCCAGTATGAGATGACAATTTATTATGGCCACAACCAATAGACCTAATGGCAACATTAGAAATAATATCATTTATGAGTAGTCAGTAGTCACTAGAAATCACCTACATTGGGAACTGAGAACTTCCAGAACTTAAGCAGATGCTTAAGTGTAGAAACCTCTGCAATTTCTGAGGACTATTTTCATAATTTTCTCATGCTTTTATAGCATTCATGTCACAATGCCTTCAATATCATTTGTCTCAAAACAAGGCCCAGAAGGATGCTAATAACATGGATCCTTATGAAGCAATTATAACTTTTTAAAGACAATTGATACTAAAAGTAGAGCAAGTAAATTCTCCAAAGCCACAAGCATTAGTCACTCAAAATTTGCGGGAAGAGCCCATCAAAATTATTAAAGATTACAAAGTAAATATGAAAAAGCAAATTTCATGTTTCATACCTAAAGGCTGTGTTTGGTTCAAAATATGTTATACCAGGAATAAGAATAATTATACTCATGGTATAGTTATACCTATTTTTTATTCCCATTTTTGTTTGGTTGAGTAGAAATTATTCTTGTAACTTATTTCAATTTGTGTTTGGTTGAATGTCACAATAAATGAATATAAAGTATTGTTCAGAATCTTTTAAAAAAATTGTTTAGATATGAACATTTTAAAAAATATACTTTTTATTTTAAATATATTTTCACGATAATATAAATATATTGTAAGATAATTGATTTTTATCAAATATTTGATTTGTTAAAATATTTTCCTATTAAAATTCCGTTACATCACAACACGAAACACCAATATGAATTGTATCAAATAATAATACCTTGCAACACTTTATGAAATACCAACAGAAAATAACAAAAGTTATTACAATACAGTCGAATGAAATTATATATCTTGTCAAAGTAATAAGTTCGACCTAAAACATAGCCATAATAATTTCATATATATTTGCAAGTAATTATTTCATATGAATGTAGAAAAAAAGTAATCTTATCATATGAATTTCTTATAAGTAATTATGTCCAAAACTCCCAATAATACCAAGAATCAAAATTTTGAATGTAAAATAAATTTTTTCATATTAATTAAATTTACACCATAACACATTTTTTTATGGATGTTTATTAAATATTTAATTTATTAAAATTGTTTATACTAAATAGTTGATTTTGTATTAAAATTTTAATTTGTTTAAATAATTTAAATTTAATAAAATATTTGTTTTGTTTCAATTTTATTTTATTAAATACTAGTTTTTTGTTAAATATTAATTTTGCTAAAGATATTAACTATTTAGCTTGTTAAAGAGTTATACCCAATATTGGTATAAGATAATACCTGCCCTCCTCTAGGTATAAGTTTCGGTAAGAGCTATACCCAAGTTAGGCATAAATATTTTTTAATGACAAAGTGCCCTTTCAAAAACTTGGGTATAAGTTTGAGTTTTTGGGTATAAACTAAGAAATAAATGTTTATTCCTTAGTTTATATTCCAACCAAACACAGCCTTAGAGGTTTATCTTGTTTTGGGCTAGTGAGCCTGAATTTGTTCACTAACATTCTAGTCTGTGTCAAAGTTAATTCCTAATTATACAGAAATTAACTGCTCTCAGTATTAAATGTTAAAACTTTATGTCGTGACAGGTTTTATTCCTACAAATACTGTATTTACATTATCAGTTAAAAGAGCGAAATGAGTTTGACAAGTGGTACAAAAAACGCCTCTTATCAAAGCTATTGGTATCTATGTCATCTACTCTACTCTTCCCCTTCACTCATTTTAGCAACACAACTATTTTTCCATGTATGTGGCCAACTAGCTGAGTGAGTTCCCTTGATGAGCGTCAGGAGACCCACCTTTTTTCTTCTTTGATATTCCAGGTAACACTGCCCGAAAAAATAAAACCTCTATCATCAAATCACATAGCATAACATCAATTCAATTGTTTCAACCTTAAAGGACATGGGGTTCTTTCTTGAGAAAGAAAAAAATGGACCATTTCTCCATTTGTGTGTGTCATATCCTTGGCAAGGGTCAGGCAAAAATTCACTGCATCATTCCAATTTGATTGGATATCATTGGAGAGACAAAGGTCATGGAATTTTACTTCTAGTAATTGAGTCGAATAGCCTGTATGATCTATAAATCTATTCATGTGTGAATTTACTTATAAATACGGGACTCATCTCAGAGTAACATTTACAAAAAAATCAGAGTAAATATTTTCTACATCCACACATATTGCAGATAGTTTCTTGTTATTGATACTGTCTATATTTGAGCTACTACAATCACATAACAAGGAATATCCTAATGATACAATTTGTAAAATATATACACCCTAGTTTTAGATAATTAAAACCACGATATCACAAGTTCTCAGTTTAAAGAGCATAACCTTTGGGTACATATAACTATCAAATCTAATCCTCTGTTTATGAAAAATAACCACATTTGCTATGTGCCAGGCATTGAGTCACTTATTGTGTGACAAAAGTCAAGAAATACAACAGAATGTAAGAGATTTCAAACAACTCAGCATAATATGGTGTCATCCTTAGGTATGAGTTACTTCTCTTTTAGTTTTTATTTATTTGCATCTATTACAGATGCCCTACATGTGGGACCATCACCCATAATGGACAATCCTATTTTGAAACACATAATTCGAGCATGCAAAATGCTGTGTGCAGGTCAAATAAAACTACTGAACTCAAATTAAACTAATGCGCAAAACATTCAAAACACAGGTGGTATATTTCAAGGGTTACATTATTTATTGAATATGGCCATGAAAAAGAAAATGATTTGAACTATGAACAATGTTGTAAACATTTCAGTCATCTTTTATACAACATGGCAAGTGGCAAATGAACATGCATGATCGATAAAACTCTAGAGCTCGACAAATATTTTTAAATTATTTGATTGAAAACTAGCAACTCCAAATCAGGCTACCTGATTGAAAGCACCAGCTACGCCCACTATACTATTCTTACTAGGTTTACATTGTCTCTTGTTTTCCTTCCTATCAACTCAAAGTATCTGCGAATTTAGAAAATCCATAGTTCCAAGATCCATTTATCAACCAATTTGACAATCATGTAATCTTTTCTTTTGTGTCAATCACCTTAGCCAAATAATATCTTTATCTGAAGTTCCATCTTTTTGTTGTATGGTAGTGAATCCATCAGTTGTTTATTTTTTTTATTCACGACTTGAAGACAAGTTATAGTTTACTACGAAATAGTAAAAAATTGCTAAATTATTCTTACTAGGTTTACCTTGCCTTTTGTTTTCCTTCCTATCAACTCAAAGTATCTGTGCATTTAGAAAATCCATAGTTCCAAGATCCATTTATCAACTAATTTGACAATCATGTAATCTTTTCTTTTATGCCAATCACCTTTTCCAAATAATATCTTTGAAGTTCCATCTTTCTGTTGTATGGCAGTGAATCCATCAGTTGTTTATTTTTTTTGTTCACGACTTGAAGACGAGTTATATTTTACTACGAAATAGTAAAAAATGCAAAATTATTAGACAAATCATTGACATCAAACAAAGGAAAATGAAACAAGGTGGTTAAGAACTCACAATTCTCGTGGAAATACAAAACTGAAGTGAATTAGCAATTTCAAAGAAAAGGTAGCCATTCAATTTGCATTAGAAGAAAGGAGAGGACTCTTACTTGTAATTGCCTTTGGATGAGCTCCAGCTTTGATTCCTGAAAATATTTCATTCCAATAAGACTAAAAATGATAAAAGCATAGAGCTTAGGAGCTAAGATTAATTTTTGGAGGTAATATAACATTCACAATAAATTATTATAACCTGTTCTTTAAGTCCTTCATATAGCTGAGCAATCAGTGCTAATCTAGTTGTTCTGAAACTTTGAAGTTGTTCAATGCATTGTTTGAGAACAGTTTCCTGTTCTTGAAGATCATTTATCAATGGAGACCCTTGCTGCATTCCTGATCAAGAACCGGATAACATCAAGGAAGTACCCATCAATGTGAATGTACGCCATATTGGATTAAAATTGAAGTATAGCAAGTATGAATATTCTTCAGCATTTGGCCATTGCCAAATTGTCTCAATGATATAAAAGCAAACACAAAGCATGGATTGATTTTCAAAAGCAAAACTTCATCGCGCATTAGGCATGAGATAATGTGATCATCTAACATGCACACACATGCACATAGATTATTTATATTATGTATATATAATATGTATATGCATATGTATATGTATATGTATACGTATATAAGCAGGAGTGCATAGCTCAAACATAACAGAACATAATGAAGACGAAAACCGAATTGTAGTCAGAAGTAAATATACAATATGCTAAATGAACTTCTTCAGTGAAAGTTTAGCAGTGACCAAATGCATTTACTTGCTCATTAACCAACAAAAAAAATCCCAAAATAGTTTGATAATCATTAACCAACCAAGAGTTTTTTTTTCATTTCACAACCAAGTTGTCTTTAATCATATTGAATAGTACCTAAAGAATGTTAAACTTACTTTAACAATCTAGATTTTGAATACATTTCTGAAGTTTGTCGTACAGCTCGCTGAGAACTAATTCATGTGGAATTCAGCAGATCCCAGAATTCTTAAAGAATAAAATCCTATATCTCCATCTCATTTTGGATCATATATTACTAAGAATGATAATTTTAACCTACTAATCAACCTTACAATACTTCAAATGAGTTTCGAAAATAATAATTGCTAAAACATATAACTTCATATATTTTAAATATTGTCACTTCAAAATTGAGCTTCATTTTATATCTTTCATCATTTTATGTGCATTTTAGAAATTTTTGGAGTCTAAAAATCTATGTTGTTTGGTTTTTCAGGACTCCAAAAAATTCAAGAATTTAGAGAGCAAATGAATATGGCTACGGTTCCGTACAGTGTTTGAAGAGCTATGGTTTGTTCAGCCAGTTATGTTGTTGGGCTATGGTTCGACCATAACGTATCAATTCAAACCGTATTGAGGATTCCCCACCTAGCAAGCTTCCCACTTGGCATTGACAAAGTATAATATACCCTAAGTATAAAAGGGTTTCACATAAGCAGTTTGGGGGTTCGTCTATTGGAGAACTTTGGAGGCTAAGTGGTTGCTAGGATCTGCTAGGATCTGCTAGGAACATTGAGTTTTGAAGGTTAGTCCTACGTTTGCTTAATATCATTTAATGTTATTTGAATTCGTATTTGCAAGTTGATGTTTGAGTCTATGATCTTTCGAGTTTAATACAAGTTCCGTTACTTTTCTATGTTGTTTTGTTTCTCTTAATTATGGGTAGCTAGATTTTATTGTCTTAAGGTTAAGTAAATGTGTGTTTGAATGTGCAAGGATCATGACTCTTTTGCCTATTGAATGGAATGTTATATCTAGATGTGATCAGTTATCTCATCTAGGTTAACCTAGGATGTGATGTAAACTAATCCTAACCCTAAACTAAATTATCCATTTAACCTAAACTAAATTATCCACTTTAGAGAGAAATTAACTAAACTAGAATTTTATTCATCCAAACATGTTCCTATAACAATCTTATGGGGTTTATACAGAGCACTAAACTCCCATATAATTATAACATGGAAATCTAATAAAAGGAAATCTAATAAAAAAGCCTAAACTAAACTAATGGGCAAAAGGCCCACAACTAATCATGTGCCACATCAATTCTCCCCAACTAAGAAAAACTCGACTCCGACGATTTGCAAAACGGTACAAGTGTGATAAGGCAGAATCAAGATGTCGAAAGTCAACTTCATCAATCCAAACAACAGCAGCAGGCGGATGATCGATCCGACGGATGAACATGCGTTGACGAGGACTTCCATGCGAGAACTTTGGAAACTCCAGAATCAGCATATTGCTAAAATAATTTCTCATATGAAGCACCAAAAAGTGTGTCTCTGTAGACATCGATTTCAAAATATGAGGTCGTGCACTTCCATTGCTCATCTGTGAAGAAAGAACTAAAGAATTTGAAATAGTAAAATCACGGCAAAGAAAAATAGTAGAGGATTCCAAGATATGATCAACTTTCTCAAGAATAATTGATGACTCAACAATAAAAGGATCAATATCCGAAACTATTGGCTTGACAAGAGGAATATCCACAGGACTTGACTCGACTAAAGGGGCTTGAGAATCAAAAGGATCATCTAAGGAGGGCATATCGACCTCTTCCAAATAAGAAATATCATCCCGTGAGGAACTGTCCTACATAGGCAAAAGTGTGCCCTTGAAAAAAAGGTTCAAGAGGAGTAACACATTGACTATGTGTATCACGTGAAGCACTTTGGGAAAAACTTTTTGGAAAATCACATGGAGGAGGCGATCTAGGTGAATAATAAGGAGCGTGGTAAGGTGCATAACCATACCAAGGTGGATAGGCATAAAAAGGCGGAACATAGCATGGCCCATAAATACTATAACTTGATGGAGGTAGCACCGTGTAAGATCCATAAGGATAATTCTGAAAAAAAAAAAGCTTGACGTTGTTCAATGGTTTCGAGCTTACTAAATAGGAGATCCCACTTGCGATTAAGATCCTCATAGGCTTGCAATGTGGAAGGATGATGATATTTAGAGTATGATGGACAATTCCTACCATAAGAACCAGGACTTTCACTCAACATACCAAAAATTTTCACTTTTTCTTTTTTTTTTCAAAAGAAAAAGAACTTATCACTCTTTTTTATTTCAATCTCTCTTTTTAAAACAAAAACTCTCTGTATTTTTAAGTCTCCTTTTTTTACTGTTTTCTTCTCTCTCTTTTTAATCCCTTTTCTTTTTCTGAAGCCCTTTCTTTTTTTCCAACCCTCAACACTGATGACGCCTTTTCCTTTACTGTTTTGTGTCAACAGTAAATAACAGGATAAAGTAAATAAAAAGAAAAACAGGGCCTCTGCTTGACGATGGGACCGAGATTGTAGTCATTGGTGGTCTTGGGTGGTAGAGTTGTGCGGTAAAGGCGACGGTCGTTTGGTGAAAAAATGTCTGTCGTGTGTGCTGCAAGTTGGCAGTGGCTTGGAATGGTGAAGGCTGGCGGCCTCTTATTGTCTTTCTGCCACGAAGGGGCGAAGCGGCAAAGAGGACGGCTGACGATTTTGAGAAGTCACCAACCAGAACAGGAGCGGACGACGAAGGCGCGATGCAAAAACAGCAACAGGTTTGGTGAGCGGCGGACCAGAGTGGCGATGGCGCGAGGTTGTGGCAGGGGGCGTCGGCAGAGGTAGCAGTCGGTGTTATCAAAGATGGTGTGACAGTGGTTACCGAGTCGTGACAGGGCAGAAGCGGTGGAAGGGTGTGGTTTGTTGTGGCAGCTTCAAGATGGCGATCTAGAACAGATATAGAGGCAGTGGACAGCAGTGACGATGGCTTTTGAACATCATGCAGCCTTAGCTCCAGGCGGCAGTTGGCAGTTGACGGCATTGTGGTTGAGTGCGATGATGAAGGTAGTGACGGCAGCGGCATGAGGAACAGAGAACAGGTGATGCTCTGGAGAGAGGAAATTAGGTTTTGGAAGAGGGAGAATCACAGCAGTTTGATGATAATCAAAGGGCTGAATTTGCTCTAATACCAATTTGATGTAAACTAACCCTAACCTTAAACTAAATTATCCACTTAAGAGAGAAGCTAAACCAGAATTTTTATTCATTCAAACATGATTCTATTACAATCTTATGGGGTTTATATAAAGTACCAAACTCCCATATAATTATAACATGGAAACCTAATAAAAGGAAACCTAATTAAAAGAAAAACTAATAGAAAAGCCTAAACTAAACTAATGAGCTAACGGCCCACAACTAATCTTGTTGTACATCATGTTGTCAATTGATGAAAGTTATATGTTTTTTAGAATGAAAAAGATGATTGCCAAGAGCTACAATCACTTTATTGATGTATTTGGTCCAAAGGAGGTGCAGGTCCTCATGGTATCACTTTGGCCCGGTGAACATGTAGTGTCGCAAGTGAATTCCTACTACGTAAGGCATAGCGCTATCCTATCCTATGTTTTTATCTAAAAGTTCCATTCGGTTAGAAATGCTATCTTGCCCACCCTCAGTAGAGTTTTGAATTGTCTCAAGGCCCCTACGATTATCCCATCTCAAAGAAACTCAGGACTTGTGAGGGATTATATATTACACGGCAGGTCCTTTTTTGTTGCTGCCATAGTTTCCTAAACTTCACTCCAACTAATCTGTGTCGCCCCGAGTCGCATGTTTGACTATGAAGGGTGAGACTTCCAATGGGAATATTCTACATACGCAAAGACTCGAACTCTAAACCTGCTTACGAGGTGGAGCTACTTATCACTCCACCTCAACCTTTGTTGGTTGCAATAAGTCCTTTACAACATAGTATGGATCCACTCTCTTGCCATTGATGCATCAAGTGTCGTGCCATAAAAATTATGTTCCCTACATAGCATCTTTTTCCCCTAAAACATAATCCCATTTCTTTGGGCCCAAATGGCCCACAAGAAGGCAAAATGTATTGCTCGTTGCTGTTTTGTTATGTATGTGATTTTATGTTGTTTGTTGTCCCCCAGTTTTAAAAGTCCTCCAAAAAATTCAAGTTAGATGTAGTATTAATCCAATCACAGTTTGTTGTCATCCATACAGCTCCCGCCACAAGGCATGAAAAAACAAATGATCAAAATCCTCAGCTACATCAACACACATAACACACAAAATGTCCATCTCCGGAGCCCATCGAGATCTATATGATTTGATTGGTAGTTGTTGTCATCTAAGAAGCCATGCAAAGAATTTGATGTGAAATGGAACCTTCAGCTGCCATATAATGTTATAGTCAACCTGCAAGTCGACATTCTCTAGCCGATTATCCTCATCTATCAGCCGACATACTGCTCAGGAGTCCATGTCCATGTCAGCCGATATACTGCCCTATCAGAAAATTGCCCAGGAGTCCATCTCCATGAATTGGGTCTAGAGTCGTCCGGTGAGATCCCCTCAAGGGGCTTGTGGAGAAGGAGGAGGCCTTCAGCCCATTGATCAGATAAAGTCACGGAGAAGAGAATTGTCTATACATTGGATAAGAGTGATCCAGACCAACAGTCTGCCACAACTACTTGTCAGTTTTGAAGTTCAAAGCTATATCATTGACTAGAAGCTTTATTAAGCAATGAGTACATTATATCATTTTTAGAGGTTTGTGAAGTGAATGCAATCGGATTATTAATGTGGACTGTGAAAGGGTCTTCTCTTATGCCTAATTAGAACTGTATTTCCTCGAAAGCAGAATGCATGATCCTTAAATCAAACAAGAGTTTAACACATGTTCATTCGTCACACTAGCTAATTATAACCCTAAAAGGATTTGAAAACCTAGGGCGTCGGAATTCTTTTTTTTTTTTTTTGAAGAAAAGCTACTCATATATTCCTACTCGTAAAAAGTCCGAAGTTATCGGAATACAAGAATTCATTCTCAACAACCCTTAATCTCATTGTATTAGCATAGTGTTTATTTAATTTAGCTTTTAGTTTTCATGATTTCATCCCTAACTCTAATCATTTAGATGTTGAGGTTACATAATTCTAATACTTGGTACTCTTCCTTGTGGGTTTGATCTTTATTACTACATGAGACACGTATACACATGCAAGAATCTTGTCACAAATTAACTCCGTTAAGAAATGAGGGTAATTTATTTGATGTACAATAAACTCGTCCACATGCATCTAGTAACTTTTCGAAACCAAATATATAAGTTGTCCTGAGAAAAACAAGATCGAGTCAACAAAGTACACGCCGGAAGGAAATCCGAAGACTCAAGATCTCAAGAAAAGAATTAGACCCTTCAATCAGGTCTATATCCAAATTATTCTGAAAAAAATTGAACCAACTTATGGAAACCAGAGCAGAAATGATTAACAAAGAGTTGTGGTACTATTGCCAAAAACTATGTTACTTGGACCCAATAATCCCTATTTTCATACCCAGGGTGACATGACATGACCCAGTGCCTCATGGGATCAAGTGTAGTTGGTTTCAACCTGGATGTTAATTCCCCTTCTCTCTCACTATCCTACATCACCCATTTCACATGTCATCCCTGTTCTCGGCTAGTCATTGAAAATGCTGCAATGATAGTGGCCATAGATAGAAGGAATAAGTCAGGAAAATTATGAGTATATGGTATGGTCTCCAATAGAATTTTTAAAAAGGTCTAGATGCGATGCATTATCCACGCATGTAAGAGAGAGGTGCATGGTAGTCACTGTGTAGCAACCACGGTATGTCATACATGGCTATTGGTATGGGTGTTGAGAATTTTTTTCATAAATAGACTGTTAATGGTATTGTGGTAGATATCCATTTATTTTTTCATTGGGTACCTGTGTAGGTGAAAATAAAATTTGATGAATCACTAAAATACTGCAAGAGTAAGGAATCAGATTTTGATGAAGTTTTCTAGAAAATGGTTTTGATAATCAGCACTTTCATATAGAGAAGCTGAAATCAATTTGAAAAACAATCAGAAATAAGTCATTACGGTGGACTCAGAATAATTTTTGTAGATGAATGGACTCAATATTTGACTTCAAGTGAAATAAAAAAAACCTCCAAATTATGTTATCAGTTCTCCCATAGAAAATCTGATGCCCACATGGATATTGATTTGCAAGAAGTTACACATGGAAGAATTTTAATAGAAAAAGAAAATCTGGGCGCCAGAAATTCTTCTAGCAAGTGGACAATGTTGTGTCAAGCAGGCGTCTTACCAAGATAAATATGAAAGATAATCTTGGAGTACCTGAACAAGAGCTAATGCCGAGAAAACATTACAAAAGAGCAATATATGATGCAATGAGCAGAAAGATTCTTTGAAGGGAAAGTTTTTTTAGAGGCAGGTGAAGGGCGAATTTGGCTGCTAGAAAATGTAATCGAGAAGAAATTCATAAACGATATTCTTATAAAAGAAAAACACAAAATCTGCACTGTCTAAGAATTATTAATTTTTTTGAGAACAGAATTATTAATGTTGCTTTCTTTAAGTCCTAAATATGCATTCCTAATTTTTCTGAGAAATATCTAGTTTCATTTATTAACTAAAAAGTAATGAAGCCCCTAAAAAAACTAATAAGTAATGAATTTGAGGGATAAACAACATGCCTTTTCAGTAAGAATCTCAAGTCATGCAATTTATCAACTACACAAAACAAGTATTATTTTTTCCAAAGTTAGCACAATTAAGCACAGAATTTCATTTATATGCATACAAACTAAATGCGCACAAGCTGAGCATGTTGACAAGAAGAATGGTGATGGATCCGGGAGGGCAACGCCAACACTAGATTTTTTCACCTCTATGCGAGTTGCAGGCGTCAATATAATCACATTGATAGGATCGGGGGCTTAGATTGGGACAACTATTGCAGGATACTTCCAGGCGGCCTAGAGGAGACCCCCCCCCCCACACACACACACACCCCTAAGTGGAGGTGGTGTGATCGGGGCCTCCCCCAATTATTTAATGAACATATTTCTTCTTTGCCGCAGGTCATCACGGAGGCAGAGGTCACGCGAGCTCTGAGGGACTTGAACAGTGAGGGCTCTCTTGGGCCTGATGGTTTCCTTGTGTTCTTCTACGAGGAGTTATGGCCTCTCCTGAGAGGGGATGTGATGGCAGTCATCCAAGAGTTCACTAGGGGAAATAGGGGATTCGAGCACCTCAACCGCTTTCTGTTGTTCATGCTACCTAAATGCACGCTTGCGGAAGACATTGGGGACTATCAACCAATTGCCTTATCCAATGCCATCTACCTGATTGTGGCCAGGACTCTGATAAATCAGTTGAGAGAGGTTTTAGATGGCCTGGTCCACCCGATACAATAAGCCTTCATCAGGGGTCGATCTATTATCGATAGTTACACCATCGCCTCAGAGGTAATAGCATCTTGGAGACGCACGGGGCGACGAGGGCTCCTTTGGAACGTTAATTTCTCCAAGGCTGACGACTCAATCTCATGGTCTTTCCTATGGCACTCCTTTGCAGGCATGCGGCTTCCTTCCGATTTGGATCTCATGGATGAAGAGATGCATCTCCACGGCTTCATTCTCGATCCTGGTCAATGGGCAGTCGAGAGACGGGTGGGTACAGCCTCAATGGGGCGTTCGGCAAGGATGCCCACTGGCGCAGATGCTCTTTGTGCTTGCAGTCGATGCCTTGGCCAGGTGTACATTCTCAGCGTGTCATGCTGGCATCATCAGAGGATTCTCTTCGGGTCAAGACAGAGGCAGTTTGGCGCCCCTCGTTCAGTACGCAGACGACACGTTGTTCTTCATTGAGGACTCACAGACAAAGGCAAAACGGACGGCCATTTTGGTGGAGATGTTTGGGATGGCTTCAGGACTACAGATAAACCATGCAAAATCATCATTCATTGCTTTTGGCATGGGGACGAAGGAGGATGCCCGTTGTGCGGAGGAGTTCACCCACAAGCACATTGCCGATTACATACTTGGGTATACCATTATTGGATCCCTATATTGGGTCTCGCAGTTGGACCCCAGTCATAGAGTGCATAGAGCACAGGTTACATGGTTGGATCTTGCGACTCCTAAGCCAGGGAGGCCGACCGGTCCTTTTGTAAGCAGTATTGTCATCACTTCCCATATACATGTCAGTTCTTCGGATGTCGGCACTGGTAGAGAGATGCATTGATTCCCTACGAAGCATATTTCTATGGTGTGGCTGCGGCACAAAGAGAGCCTCCGTACATTTAGTAGCTTGGAGGGAGGTATGTCACCAGTTTCTGATGGAGGATTAGGGATCTGAGATCTCCATCGGACTAATTGCGCTCTGCTTGCACGTTGGGTTGAGCGGATTATGGGCACCGGCGGTAACCTATGGAGTACAGTCTTTTTCGCATGCTATGGGAGGGATATGTCATGGGAATCTCGGTCGACACTTATGAGGGGCTCCTCACCCTTCTGGCGTGGAGTCGCTGCAGTCATCCCCATGATGAGGCCACATTTCTATGTGTCCCTCGGATCCGATTTCAGATTCTGGGATCATGATTGGTTACCTAGAGACACTGGTCACGACCTTCCCTAGACTGGCGGCAATAGCGACGAATCAATATCCATCAGTATCCGACTATTGGTCACCTATGGGCCGCTCTAGTAATGGCGCATGGACCCGGTTGTTCCAATGGGCTCTGTCAGGTCAGAGGTTTAAGGAGTTGCTACTACTTTTTGACCGTATATCGAGACACCGCCCAGACCGATCTAGAGAAGATGGTTGGACATGGATCTCTAGTCAGTACTCAGCGCGAGGTATATATAGATAGCTACTCCCGAGTAGTACACTTTTGGAGATGGTCGGAGCAGACTATGTTAATATCTAGCGTTCTCGCACACCCCTGAAAGTCATGATCTTCGCTTGGTTGTTGAGGGGCCGACTCATCACTAGAGCCTACAGAGCTAGGTGGGCTCCGCATACGAATACCACATGTGCTTTGTGTGGATTGGACGTGGAGGACATATGCCACTTGTTTTTCGCTTGTAGCATAGCTAGAGAGGTGTGGCAACGCATTGGGTGCATGACTTTTGATTTATCAAATGTAGACAGTTTTTGGAGTTCCTTAGAGCGCCCAGCACACGCAATAGTCAAGAGTGACGACACGTGGTGGGGATAGCTCTCGTCATTATGTGGGGAATATGGTTCCAGCATAATCGCACCATGTTCAGGGAAGAGAGGTGTTATGTTGAGAACATTGTACACCATACCCTTTTTTCATTAGCGAGCGGGGACTTGGATAGTTTTTGCAAGGGTGCCCACACCCCTTAGACATGGTTATCTCTTCACCATTGTTTTCTTTTACTTGTAAAGTTAGAGTTTTCGAGTTTAATATACACGGATAATTACAATTTGTGTAATTATCCTTTCCTTTTTCAAAAAAAACATATTGCAAAAGTATTAGTATTGTACTGATACCATGTATGGGCATCGGGTGTCAATTTTCTAAAAATAGAATGGATGCCTGCAACACTTTGTAGTCATTCGTTCCTCTCTTCTAAAAAAATTCTAAAAACAGAGTAGGGTACGCCAATACATATGAAAATATATATATATATATCCTAAAATTTATGAAGTAAAATGTCATAATTAACTAATATCTGAAAAGTAAAATACATGCAATTCAAAAAACAATTGCTAATGTTTTTTAGTTAACAGATTAATCCATTGAGCAGCTACCTGAACGGGCTAAACAGAACCCAACAGTAGCCACGTTTATTATGACAACGTAACACCACGATGCAAGATGCAAGTCCTTCATACCGTGTGAGGGAGAGAGAGAGAAAAAGAGATAAGTGAGAACATTTGCGATTGAATGGCAAGCAATGAAGACTTTGAGGTGAAGGTCGTTCCAATGTCGACGTCATCATGACATAAAGATATAACACGAACATCATTCCCCTCAACAAAAAAGCTGTGGAATTTACTTCAACATCAAAGTCATCGGCAACAACTAAGTCAAAGAATATCACCGGAGTTCAAAAGTTGCTACTCGTGCCCTCAACCATGAAGAAGTCTGCATCCTCAAGATCTCGCATGAGGTCCACAAGAAGATTCTTAAGCTTCTCTTCGCCTTTGGCTAGAATACACACAAAAGACGTACCTGATCTGTACCCACTTTTAAATTTTTTTCCTAAAATTGTAGGTAGCATAACAAATGCGTGTGCCCATGCATCAAAGATGTTTAATTTAATGCACATAAAACAACTATCTTTTAGAAGGCACATAAAACTACTTGTCAACCAGAAAGTAGGGAATAAAATGATGGCAAATTAAAAATCTAAAATTAACCATTCCAAAATGTTTAGAATTTAAGATGCACATTTGCATAGATAAGAATGTAGTAAAATGGATTTGGTATTCAATATTACGACAATGAAAGCTATTATGTATAATAGCTTACCTTGAGCACAAGCATCATCGACATCTTTCTGCATCTTTTCCAGAACTTTAGCGGCAACATTTGACTTGTTTAAGACAATATCTTCATTGACATGTTCATCAAGTACAGATTGATATGCAGTTACAATCTTTTCAGGCATTCCTCCCACAGCCAGTTTCTAATGTTGGTAAAACATCCATGAAGAATATAAATCTTAAAAGTGCAAGAAAATAAATCAGAAGCAAGCAGCTAAGAACATATAACTACTTACTATTCTCAACGAATATGCATCTTTGCGAACCACTTTGATAGCATTTGTTTTTTTCCCATCGTCTAACAAAGCAGTAGGTGCATTGCCAATAATTTCATCTTTAAGACCTCGTCCACGAGAACCAAAAACTTTCCTGTCATCCCAAATCTCAACCTGAAATTAACAAAAGAGTAGAAGGAAGAAGCCTTAACTTGCTACATCACAAATAACCACGTAGCAAATTCCATTCTCAGTCCTATATAAGATCTCACTACTTCTAAACATGTTTAAACCTAGAAATAATTGGAGTAGATAATAGGGAAACTAATTATCTTAGAGATATGCTTCACCAGATATTCCAGAATCAAGAGGATTTATACACAAATATTTGATATAGATTCGAACTGATTATGAAATCCCATACGGTAATTGGCACCTGCTGATGCTCATTGGATTTTCTTAAGAGTAAGGAATGCACAGTCACCAGTCACCACTGCCAGCTACAAAAAAGTTCAAGAAGTCCCTAATCAATATACATTTTGGGTTCTTACCCCAGTTTTTAACCATTATTTCACTGGAAGCTTATCTTTCTTTATTCTCTCTACCCTTTTTGAAAGACCCTTCTATTTATCTGGCTTCAGTGATCAATACCAATTTACTAGAGAGCTCCAGTAGACCTGTTCCGCACCTTGAGTACTATATAAATATAGAATTCTCTCTTAATATGTATAAGTATATATATATATATATATATATATGTGAATATAATTTAGTTGCAAGTGGAAGACAGAAATACATATATGTATATTATATATGTATATGTGAAATACTAGAATCTTGAAGGATCGGGAAGTAGAAGCATCCAATACATCCTGCATTCAGAGAGATTCTACAAGGACAAAAAATGTCTGGTGAAACAATATTTGTCATATGATACTTTTATAAGTAAAAGCAATGATTACTCGATAGTGATCAACTTAAGACTGAACTTATCAACTATAAAGATAACACCAGACCTAAAGTCCAACATGATGGAAAGTGAAAATGTAAATCATAAGAAATGAAGGATGGCTACTTACTAGTCTATTAACCACTTTCTTTCCATTCGCTTCACCATTCTCATATACATTCTTTAAGCATCCAGGAAGCACTTTCCAAAATTCATTTACAAATTCACTTCCCTTGCGCCTACTGTTCTGTAAGATGTCATTAGCTAAATAGAGAAAAGACACTTTCTGCTCTTTTGAAGTGCCATTGAACACTTGATCCCATGTCTCAACTATCTGTTTTGCTTTCTTCCGATGGAGAATGCACCAATTTGATAAGCCTACTCACAAGTTAGGAAGTAAACACGGACAAGAGTAATTTGATTACTGTAAAGAAATTGCTTGAAAATGCAAAAGGAAAAAAAATATGGCAAAATAAAAATACCAATAACTTTTAGATGAATAACTAGTCTTAATTCTTAAGAACAAGAAACACAAAGAAAGCTCTCCGATGCAGAAGTATTAGCTCGGTATATTGTTTAGCTAAAAAAACAAATATGCAGAAGTTTCCAGACTAAGAAAATATATGAATTGCACCTGTCTACTAATGTTGTGCCAAAAAAACAGATCGAAAAGTTAATTACTCTGCCATGCTCCTGCAGGCTTAGATCCCAAGAATTGTATTTTTGTTTTATTTTTTTCCCTTTTTTGTGTGATAACCAGCAGGAAAGAATTTCAGCTGGCATTACAAAGCAGAATTTTGTTCGAGAAGATGATCAGCAGAGACCAAACAAATCGCATTTAGAACGTTCCAAGAACATTTTCAGACTTGCATTTGGAAATGAGAGCCACAGAAATGTGATCAAATATAAGACTTAGTTCATCAAATCCAAAATCCATTATACATTGCTAACCAGGAAACTTCATATTATATATTTCGCATAACATAAAACTGCATTCAACTTATCTCAAGTAATCATATCGAATGAATGCTTAATCACTAACACAAGAATTCCTCTCAAGTAGTGTAATGTTTTTCAATGTAAAAGAGGAAAACTAATTATGCTTGTTTTTTTTGTTACTTCTGTTATATATCCCCCCTCCTTTAATCCAATGCTGACGGTATTTAAATGCTCATTCTCCAGGCCCTACTCTTAATTTGATGGTTTTTAGCACATACACTTAATTGGATGTTGTCAGATTCAAAGGCAGCTCTGAAGCTTGCAAAGTCTCAAACGGAACTTTTTTTCAATAAAAAAAATAATTACTTGGGAACACTGTGTGTTTGATTCGAGAAAAAATTGAATATTACATGGTTGAGCAGAATTCTTTGGAGCTCTCTTGAGCTAAAGTGGCAAGCAGTCATTAACTGGTTGCTTGATTGCTACTTATACATCTATTATGCATGAGTATTGGTCGATTATCAATATGAAGATATGAACCCCACAATAATACTTCAGATAAAGAATACCTTCAATGCTTTGTTGTGAATTGTTGAGCTTTGATAGCTTGTCAACTAACATTTGGTTATTGAAAGCCTCATTCATCTTTGCCTTTGGTGTTAACTTGTCGTATTAATCTCAGGTTCTCTGTCCAAAGAATTATTGAACCCGTTGATATTATAATAGAAGGAAAACAAGATACTACAAGATAAATTAGAAAAGATGAAAAGGTAGCCAACTTTTTGGCAAAAGGAAGGGCTTGTGACAAATTGACAAAACATGCACTAATACGGGCAGAAAGACGAGCCCTCAAGTTATAAGCAAAACAAAACAGTTCAAGAAGCATTGACCCATGAAATCAAACATGAAATTTATTGGTGGTAACTCCCTCGTAGGATTATAAAGATCTAGCAACCTTCGAAAAAAGAATTGTTTATACTTCCAATAAAATCAGACTTCCCCCCTTTTTACATCCTTCAAGCAACCATCCCATGGAATTTTTCACCAATCCACTATAAAGATCCCAACTTTATCAACAACGGAGCGCAAGCAAACCATGCACCAAAAAATTTCTCAACAATGTGGAGCAGAGATAGACAACCTTTGGCATCAGAAGAGGGATTGAGGAGAAGCACGACGTACCGGACGAATTAGGGCGACACAGACGAGATCGAGGCACCGACGGCGCGGGGTTCCGGCGTCCCTGGAACGTAGCAGGGATCTCGAGCAGAAGAACTAGACTTTCGCCGGCTCCGACACGATGGCGACGGCGTCGGCGACGGCGAAGGGGGTACGCGCGAGGGGAGGAGGAAGCGGAGGGGGCTTGTGGGTTTCTTGGGCCACCGGAGAGGAGTGGAAAGCATTTGACGCTTTTACCCACCCAAAAATAAACCTGTTTTGGTTTTGGGTCAGGAATTTTTCCATATATATATGTATATATATATATATATATTTGCAAAGGAAAAAAAATATTTATTTATTTCATTTTGAAACAATCCGATAATTTATTTTCTTCAATCTGATACATGTGTATTAATAAATAGATTTTCGAGGAACAGAAAATAAATTCTGATTTATGATTTTTTTCCTTTACAAAATGTGAATATATATATATATATAGTTTAATTTTCAGACTATGTGGCATAGCCTACTCGAATATAACATAACACTTTTCCAAAAAGTATCACTTTTTTGTTAGAGGATGTGTCCCCTATTCTATTTTTCTTTTTTTTGTTGATAGGAGGTAGTTACATGAATATTCATGTTGAAGCTCAACAAGGAGAGAGGTCATTGTTGTTGTGGAGAGGCATTCCCATTCCACAAATGGATTAGGAGATCAAGTGGTGTTTTAGCATTGATGTTGTGAAACTCAACGGTGTCGTTTTTGAGAGAGAGATCTCCATGCATTAGGAGCTATTTGGCACTTGGAAAAAATACTTATTTTTTCTTAAGCTTTTAATAACCCATCAAGATTAAGAAAAAAATATATACAAATGACTATGTTGTTATATTATTCGTAGATAGCATTTATACCTTCGTGTCATGACTTGGACTATATCTTAATTCCTCATGATTAAGTTAGTTTCCTCGTGTTATCTGAATTTGCACAATAAAATTGTAACACCTGTCGCGTTTAAAAAGTTCAACACGAGTCGTATTGTGAGTAAGATCCAACACGGAGATTGTGTTCAGATTGAACGAGAACGATATTGTGATTCTTAGTTAACTAAAGACAAAAATTTTAATTAAATAGTATAATCCTAATTCGGGATTAAGTTGAATGATAATATTTAATATGATTAAATTTGAGATTACGATAGAAAGATAGAGTTTAATCTAACATAAACTTAGAAAACTTCAAAGATAATTCTATATAAACACCAGTAGAAAGAAGAAACTCTTATTTACCTCATTCTCTCCTGAAAGCCCTAGTCATCAAACTCTCCATCTCTTCTCCCACCAGGTGCTTAGGTAAGATCTCTCTCTCTCTCTTTATATATATATAGTCTCCTAAGACCTACGTCAAATTCTTAGGAGAATGTGAAGGAGATCTACAACAGCGCGTGGAGCCAGGAAGAGAAGAGGAAGATCACAGTGAATCCTGAAAAACCCTACAAAACTAGGTAGGTGGATCCCTTTAGATAGATTCTTCATGTTAAATAAATTATTTGCTAGGATTCATATTAGATAATGATAATTTAAGATGATAATTATAATGTTTATCCATGTTTAATTACCTAGATGATTATTTTAATTCGGCCAAGATCAATTAGTAAATTCTAACACATTAATTTTATGTTTTAATTTTGATTTGGTGGCGAAACATGAACCATGTTCTGTCGGACACGACTCGCATCCATTGATATGAGATCTCGTAGTCGTGTCGATCGAGGAAAATATGACATAGGCAATTGATAAGTAGTTTTCATATATACAATTCTGTGCCAAAACACTTGCATTTTCTATTCATTTTCAGCTTAAATGTATATTCTTTCTTGTCTATAATCTTGGTTTTCCAAACTTTTCATATGGCTGACATGTAGAGTTTTATACTAAGATATATGCATATATTGATGAAATCTCAGCTCTCATTATCTCATTTTTTATTTGTCAATTAATTGCTAACATAATTCATTTTATATGAGGAACATTTCTGATTTAATTGCTCATTAGAAACTAATGTATGAGATGTTGTTTGCTATTTTGTTTCTAGCACAGGATATTTTT
>LTAE01000203.1:52355-79599 GCA_001647135.1 Pontederia paniculata | reverse complement strand
ATTTCGAATGTTCTGATTGAAACTGAATTTTAGAGGTTGTGAGGTTTTCCAGATGACTATTCAGATGAAATCAATTCCTAGGAGATATTCCCTCATTTGCACTTATCCATCTTATTCCTGAACTAGCTAATTTTAATCCTTGTCTTTAAACTAAAATACCAAAAACATTTGTTATTCCCTTGTAGTTTCTGAAATATGTAATTAAAACCAGAAGCTCTTATCTTTTAGTTTTCAGTTTATTGTTAATTCTAGTTTCCTATTTCTATTAGCCCTTTTTCTTAGTTAGCTAATTTTGCTAGATTAGTCCTTAAGTTTTAATTCACTGTGGATACGATACCCAAGGTTAACTACTCGACCTGTGCACTTGCATATTTGAGAAAGTTAAAGGGTTAAAACTTGATCATATTTTACATACACTCATCCACACACATAATTCATTGCACAAACCCATAGTATCATAATCCTCACATCAGCAATAGAACACAGTCCATGTACATCTCGAACATGACCCGTGCCCGTCGACGTGTAAACACATTATGCCAGGACACAGATCGAGTCCTTCTCAGACACGATCGGGTCCATGGACGAAACTCTAACGTTGTCTGATTGAGACACGACATGCATCATCCTAATGCAGCGCATGTGTCCTGAATTAAAAAAAATAAATAATCAACTATAAAAGTAATGCGACCTGTGTCAATTTCAAACATTGTCCACGTCGGGCGAAGTTGATGAACAGTAAAACCTTAATTGACATGATAGTTGAAAAATGACTCGGGTTGGGGAAGAACACGACTTGTGTACCCTAACATGTTGGGTGCAATGTTATTTTAATGAAGAAACGGATCGCGACACGACCATTATTGAAGACCAAACATGGTCCAAAAAATGACGCACATCATAAGAAGTTTATAACATGTCAATTAACAAGGAAACACATACTATGCCATCCTCTGATACGACCCGCATTGACTAATTAAAATGGGTTTCGACGATGTAATGTCCAACATTGAACACAAATCACGTTCGTGTCTGACACGGCCCATGTCAACCATGTTGGATGAGTCAATATAAAATTAATAGAGTTTCTTAATTGTAAGAATTAATTATGTGGACAAGATAAATGACAATCATGCTTCACATAAATTAAATAATGAGATCGCTATGCATTGTTAAAGTTGAGAGCGATAGTGTTTTAAAGATAGAACTGACAGGTCAGTTGTTATTCAATTCATGTTGTTTGGCTTTATCTCTCCCTATAATAAAAGAATTTCTCGAGCATCCTTGTTGATCGTGATTTGTGCACTCCCACTGCTTTATTAGCGAGACCTCCAAAACTCATACGCTGCGTTTGGCACCCGAAACCGGAGTCAGAACCGGCTCCGGTTCCCATCCGGTTCCCCAAGGCTGCGTTTGGCAGTTGAACTCGGAGCCAGAACCGGCTCCGATTCCCATATGGTTCCCCAAACGATGTGACAGTTTGGGGAACCGGACACTGAACCCAAAGGTGGAATCCCGGGTCACATGACCCGGGATTCCACCG
This sequence comes from Pontederia paniculata, assembly GCA_001647135.1. Classification (NCBI taxonomy): domain Eukaryota; kingdom Viridiplantae; phylum Streptophyta; class Magnoliopsida; order Commelinales; family Pontederiaceae; genus Pontederia; species Pontederia paniculata. The sequence goes on along the minus strand of LTAE01000203.1, from coordinate 78,056 downwards.
AGCGGTTCCACGCTGCAACAACAACGCTTAGCTGCTGTTGCAGCTTTTTTTTAATTTTTTTACGTGTGACTTTTTTTCTTTTTCTCAACTTTTAATTTTAATTAAAAATCTGATTAAAATAATAACTTGTAATTTTGTAATAAATTCATTTTATGAAAAACTTATATATTACTTTATGTTTAATTTATAATATAAATTATTTTATTTGTATAATTAATAATTTTTTAGATAAATATTTTTTTAGAATATTATTGCTAAAATAATATTTTGTGAGTTTAATTTACTATTATTTTTTAATAGTTTTAATAGTATATTTTATAAAATATATTGTATAAAACATACTTTTATGAAAATATTATTTTATGATATTAATTTTATAGTACTTAATATAATTTTTAAATTTAAATAAGTTTTATTTTTTAAAAAATATATTTTATATTTTCGATTCTCACTTTTTATCCAAACACCCCTAGAACCTATTTATTATCATTACATTTTAGTTCATCCAAAGACAACTAGAATTAATCTATCACATCAAAGAACCCGGAGAACCACCGGTTCTCTATCCAAATGCTACCCAAACGATGTGACAGTTTGGGGAACAAGGCACTGAACCCGAAGGTGGAATCCTAGGTCATGTGACCCGGGATTCTACCGAGCGGTTCATGCGCTGCAACAGCAACGCTTCGCTACTGTTGCATCCTATTTTTGTTTTCAACTTTTTATTTTTTTTCAAAAACATGTGACGTTTTTTTTTCCTCAACTTTTAATTTTAATTAAAAATCTGGTTAAAATAATAAGTTGTAATTTTGTAATTAATTCACTTTCTGAAAACTTTTATATTACTTTATGTTTAATTTATAATATAAATTATTTTATTTGTATAAATACTAATTTTTTAGATATTTTTTTAAAATATTATTACTAAAATAATATTTTGTGAGTTTAATTTTATATTATTTTTAATAGTTTTAACCAGTATATTTTATAAAATATATTTTTATGAAAATATTATTTTATGATATTAATTTTATAGTACTTAATATATTTTTTAAACTTAAATAAGTTTTTTTTTAAAATATACTTTATATTTTTTGGTTCTCACTTTTTATCCAAACACGTCTGGAACCTATCTATAATCATTACATTTTAGTTCATCCAAACACAATTAGTATTAATCTATCACATCAAAGAATCGGGAGAACCCTCGGTTCTCTATCCAAACGCTACCATAAGTTACTTCAAAGTTACCAAAGCAACTCTCAAAACCACGTCAAAATCATTAATGAAAAAAAGTCAAATATAATAAAGATAATCACTTAGTCTAATTAGTGCATTGTCATGCTGCATTAAATGACCTATGATTAATTATGATTGAAGATATAACTAATGAAAAGTAAGATTAATGATGATGAAAGAATGATGATATGAAGTAATTGATGTTTGACCACTAAGTGATTAATATTTGACTATCTATCATTGCTCACTCCGTAAGAAAACAAATTATGATAAAGATGATGATGAACGCAAGTTAAGTAAATTAAGAATGAGAGATAGGAATATTGATCTGTCATTTTATTTATTCTTGCATTTATTTATCATATCACTATTTATCCATTGTTGTCTTAGGCGTTATAACTCATGATGAATCATTTTTCCCCTGCTTTAGACATTTTTATATTTATTCTATTGTAGGATCAAAGATGGAGAAGAAAGTGTTATATCAACGTGGCATCCCGGGAAGCATCAAGCCGTGTGTCATATATCGATTCGACCGCGTGCGAGGTGTCATTTTCGAGGCATTAAAAAAATATATATAGGTAGTGATCTACAGTGACATAATGTTGGTGGTGCATGCGGCGTCAAATGCCCATGGTGACGTTATTTCCACATGATTTAGTGGTCCTTAGTTACGATGTCTCTTAGTATCATGTTTACTATTTCATTGAGTTGTATTAGTTAACTTTGAGACAATTTATCTTATACAAGACTTTCACATATTTTATTTTATGAAAATTGGATTTTTTAAGGTTTTGAAATTTTCTATTTTTCTGCATGGTCAAAGAGTCAATTATAAAGTCAAGATATATATGTATGATATCGCAAGGCTCTCTGAAAGTCATTCTGTCACATGACGGGATGTGCTTCTGGGGTGTTGCAAAAATGAAGTTGTTGCACAAAGAGATTAAAAGAACACTTGGATGAGAAAAATGGAAAAAATATTTATTAAGATCACAACTCAACATACTATCGATGATTCTTTGATGCGTGGAGGGACACCTCGAAATATTTTGAGCAAGAGTATTAAGAATATAAATATAAAAATCTTTTTTTTCATTGGGTTAAATTTCTTACCTTTTTATCTCTACTTGTCTAAGTAAGACATTGTTAAAGATAAGTTAGAAGAAATAAATATTAAAGAAATTTATTAAAATAGACGTGTATGGTGATAAGAGATAAAAGCTCATAATCATCTTTACTTTATTTTAAGAGATTGTTGATACTTAATTCTCACAGGTCTAAACGTTTTTCACTATTAGTGTTAATCTTTTCAACATCATCAACTTATTTCATCATTTTAGATATTAAACCCTAATTGATATAATTTGAAATCAAAGTCATAAACCTAAACTAACTAACACATAATTCTATAATATAATGTGTACTTAGATGAGAGTATAATTATAAGCCATGTCGTAAAACCCGACCTGACCGGTCAGATCGGTATCCGAGATCCAAAACAGGTCATGGGTCATTTCAAATTCGAATTGACAATTGGGCCGCTTTGACCTGGTCAAACACAGATTAAACCGCTCAACTCGATGGATTTGACCAACTTGATTAATTTTTTCTTCAAGTAATAATAATAATAATTATAATAATAATAATAATAATAATAATAATAATAATAATAATAATAATAGAAGTCTATTAAACTCCTAAATCTTAAAAGAGATAAATAATTTATGTTATCATAGAAATAAGATTTGAAATGACCACGAGTCTATATTGGTGCACTAAATAAAAAATAGTGAATCAATTAAACATATTAATATTTAATAATTATCTTAATATTTATCTTCGATCATTAAATATTATTACAAACTTTGAATTGTGAATTAGGACTAGAAAAATTGTTATGTTGTTATAATTAATAATATATACTATCATATAATTTTATACTTAATCTATTATTTTGTGTTAATTTATTATTGAGTCATTTTCATAATTCTCTCTCGAACTATCATAAAAATAGACAGAAGTATGTTTGAACTTTTCTCAATTAGATAATTTAGTCAAATCGTATGAAATTAAATATATTTAAATTATTTTGAATTATTAAATTATTTATCTTTCTAATAAAAAAATACCCTCTCTCTCTTTCGTTAGTCCTCTCTCACACTTTATTTCTCTCTAATGAGAGAGAAAAAGAAAAGAGAGAGAAAGAGAGAAGAGAGAGAAATGTCAAAAGAGTGAAAGAGAATGATGATAGAGGGTCATTTTTTAATTAGAAAGATAAAATAATAATTTAATAATTTTAATAATAAATGATTAAATTAAATTATCCAATCGAGAAAAATAAAAATATACTTGTGCTCGATTATATATATTAAAATTATATTTGAATTTTATAATAGTTTGAGAAAAAAATTAAAATAAATTTTTTATTATTATTCGATCCAATATGATCCATTGAACTATCCGAGTTAATTTTCGAATCAAAATTTACAACATTGATTATAAGTTTTACACCAATTATCTCTATTATATACTTTTTTTTACCACATTTATATTTATTTTATACTTATATATAGTCCTTGAATCATCATTCTTGATATCAATATAATGTAAACACACTGAAAAAATTCGAATTAGTACATTCTATTATAATAAACGAAAACATTGACCCCAAAATTAATTTAATCAAATCGAACTCCACTTAATAATTTAATCAATTTTAAGATAATTAAATTTATGATCGAGTATAGAAGAAGACCAAAGGGGCATTTCGGACATTGCGCTAATGGCTAGTTCTTTTTATATGACGCGATGAAAACCCTAATAAGTAGAAGTTGTTTTGTTTGCTACGCGGCCACCAGCGAGCGAGGGAGTAGAAAAAGGAGCTCTCTTTCCGTTCGCCCTTCTCCGCCATGGCGCCGCCCAAGAAGACGGTAATCGAACTCTTCCCTCCGCCTCCTCTTTCTGCTCTCCTTCATTCTTCGGCTTGCAGATTCGTTTCTACATTTCATCTTTTGTTGGATATTTTTGCCTGATTTTTCTCATGTTTTTTTCTTTCTCGATGGTGCAGAAGAAGACCGCTGAGTCGATCAACAATCGGCTGGCTCTCGTGATGAAGAGCGGCAAGTACACGCTCGGGTACAAGACCGTCCTCAGAACCCTCCGCAACTCCAAAGGTATCGCCTTTGCTCATGGGCATTTCGCTTTTTCTCGCGCGTTGGTCCGTGTGGTGTTGTTGTTGTAGGTGTCTTTGTGATATATAAAGATCAAATTTTTTTACGTGGACGAGGTGTAGAATGATACATTAAGAGTCTAATTCGATCCTGAGCTTCATGGTTGGGGGCACGCTCGATTTATGTGATAGTAATATTAACTTTTGTAAGAGGGGAAAATTTATGTTGTGGGCTGATCAATTCTGGTGAACATGATTTGAAGCCGGTGTGTACCGGTTGGGTATACTGGTTGTGGTTTCGGGACTGGAGTTTGGCTCTTTGGCTAATTGAACGGTGCCTTCGAGATGAATGCAGTGCCCAATATCAATATTGCCTTTTCACTCTTTGTTTTTTCTTCGTAACCTCTTCATTAGGTTTCGGGGGATATGTCGAAGGCCTTACATGGTCGTTGAAGTTTTTTTTTTTGCACACTCGATTTATGTGAGAGTAATATTAACTTTTGTAAGAGGGGAAATTTGTATTTCGTGGGCTGATCAATTCTGGTCAAGAAGATTTGAAACCTATGTGTGCTGGTTGGGTATACTGGTTGTGGATTCGGGACTGGAGTTTGGCTCTTTGGCTAATTGAACGGTGCCTCAGAGATGAATGCAGTGCCCAATATCAATATGCCTTTTTCCCTCTTTGCTTTTCTCCGTGACCTCCTCATTAGGTTTCGGCGGATATGTCGAAGGCCTTACATGGTCCTTGAATTTCTTTTTTTATTTGGCTCTCTGTTATGGTTATCTTTATATAGTATACCATGAATGTTGTTGTATATACCCTCATTTCATTTGTTCATTCGTCCTTGATGACATGCTAAAGCTAGGCATTTGTTTTTTTTTCTATTGTTTCTTTGATATTGAGTAATAATTTTTATGTGCTTGTGTTATTGTAGGTTGAATCTCTTGTTATTGATTAAATGTCCTCTCTCATTTTTTGTGGATTTCATTGTTTTTCCTTAAAATGTGTTTTTCTATCCTCCCCACAAGTATAAATCTAGATCAGTGTATGTTTTTTCTTGTAAACTTAGGATTTTATTGCCTCGGTAATAACTGATAACCTGCAATAGCATTCTCGATTGCTATATTTTCACTGTTTCTTGTAAGAAAAGGCAAACTTCTTCATATCTTGGTTTGTTACTCAAGTGGAATTGTTCCAACTTACCTTTAATTGGTTAAAATGATTACTGATTGTGTACAAATGTTTTTCCAGTTTTTCTACTTCTCATTTCACACTTAACTTTTCTTTCTAAAAATTAAATCATGCTTAAGGCTACATGTGGTATAATTTAATTGTGTTTGATGCGTCTTGACATAATTTCAGATTGAATCAACTATGCATAAGAAAATATGGATTATTCAATATATCAGCAATCTCACATTTGCTATCCTTTGTCTGCCTCTTCTTCCTTTTGTGCTATATTTTATATTCATAAAATATCAAGTTGCCAAAGGTTTTCTTATTTGTTCTGTGTAGGGAAATTGATTATAATCGCAAACAATTGCCCTCCTCTTCGCAAATCTGAAATTGAGTATTATGCTATGTTGGCCAAAGTTGGAGTTCATCACTTCAATGGAAGTAAGTAGCCATTCTACCTTCCTCATCTGGATCACCTGTCACTTGTGTTCCATTAGAACTTAGAGGCTAGTCCTTTGCTTCCATTTATTCAAATATTTTCATTTACCATCTGTACTGTTTATTGTTCATACCTGTAAAATAACAAAGTACGCAAGATCTGGATTGAAAGTTAAATACTTTTATAAGATCATAAATTGTTTTGAATTTAGTTTGTAGTACTTTTGTACAAAAAAATGTATGTTTGTAACATAAAGAAACTTCTATATTTTGGTGTTTGTTTATGATGTGAACTTTTGTTATTGCTTTGTAGTTTGTAATTAAGTTGTTTAATGTTTAAGTGGATGTAATGTATTCTTGCAACACTTTGATGTTTTTGTGGTTATTTATAGTGATTTTGTATCCTTTCTAGATAATGTCGATCTAGGAACAGCTTGTGGCAAATATTACCGTGTATGCTGTCTCAGCATTATCGATCCTGGTAAGAAACCACATTCAGTGTCTCACTTATTGGGATCTCATTTTGTGCCTGGATATAATGTAATGCTTTCCTTTGCAGGTGATTCTGATATCATCAAGAGCATGCCGAATGAGCAGTGAGGAAATGGGAAGGATTGAGTGTTTTCTGTTATACAATTTTGTACCAAGGCTTCTTGTTATTGTTAACTCCTGGAATACTGACTCAATTTTATCCCAAGGGAATGCTCATTTTGATATATTATCTAATGTCTTTTTTTTTTCTCATTGTCTTCTGCCCCATAGGAAGCCACTTGATGTGCATGGATATTTCCAAAAAAATAATGAATACTAATCACATCAGCTTAACTATATAGTTAATCAATCAAACCAGTAAATTTAAGTTTCTTGCACCATCAATGAATACTAATTGCAGAGAACATAATTTTTCACATTTGCAATAAGTTGGAGAAACTTGCACCAAAGTGAGCAAGGTATGAAATTGAAAAGCCTATGTGCCTAACTAAATCGCCAGAGTGCTACATACAGTAATATTTACTATCTTCACTTGATTCAGCAGGAAGCATACTCTTCCTAGCTGTTGGTCCAGTTTATGCTAACCACCAAAATCTTCATATAACATTGGGCAATCAATTCATTTCTGATGGTTCCCTGATTGTTCATTGCCATTTCCACTGAAGTTGGTTCAAAGATTTCCAAAATGGACACAAATCACAGAACCTCTAAACAGTTGGATCTTGTACCACAGCCAAACTCTCATCTTTATCTGCATAAAGGAAAAGAAAGATGATGAAAACTTCAGTGAGACAGTTGAAAGGTAGGAAAAAATTAGGGCAATCCATCTGTTACCTGTAGACAGCAAAGTTTCATCCAAAACTGTCGAAAAAATCGACTTAGATTTCTCTGTTGCCGATGGGCTTGAATCATAGACAGGAAGAACTTGTTCTACTTCTTCATTCATAGTTTCTGATTCCTCATTAACTTCTTTCACTGAATCAACTACATCATGTGAGAATACATGATCCGTTTTTTCTTTCTCAACTAGTTGCTCTTCGGTTTCGGACTCGGCGCTCTTCGCAGACAAAGATGAGGAATTCAATTGGTCATCCTTACCTAGAACTTTAATATTCTCAGCATCTGAAATTATGGAATCTACTTCCATTCCCTCACTGGTTTCATCTTCGGCTGCTCCAAGGATATCTGCAGATTGATGAGTTTGTTCTTCCACAGATAAGCCTTTATCTGCATGGCTTTCATGATCATCATCTAGCACTTCAACATTCTGAGCATATGAAACTGTGGAATCTACTTCTAGATCCTCGCTGGTTTCATCTTCGGCTGCTCCGAGGATTTGAGAAGATTGATGACTTTGTTCAACAGACAAGTCTTTATCTGCATGGGCTTCATGGTCACCATCTAGTACTTTAACATTCCCAACATCTGAAAATATGGAATCTACTTCCAGGTCCTCGTTGGTTTCATCTTCGGTTGATGCAACGACTTGAGCAGATTGATGAGTTTGTTCCTCAGATGTGTCATTATCTGCATGGATTTCATGATCATCACCTACATTTATGTCATTCAATACGCGTTCTTCATCAGTGAATTCGACTTCCTTCGAGGACTCATTTGCTCTATCTATAGGTTCTGCAGTAAATTTGGCATCGGGCTCGCTCTCTTGATGTTCCTGATCAGTGTCTGAAGAAACAGGGCTAACCTTTGAATCACTTGCATCACTTGGTTGTCTGTGGAGTTCAGCAAACATTCTCTCATCTTCCTCTCTCTCAGTTGAAAAGTAAGGCTTGAACCTGTAATCAAATATATCTTGGTCGACATCTCCGAACAGCGATGCGCCAATGGTGAAGCTCTCATGTCTTCTGAACAAGGGATCCCTTGATGGAGCAGGCAAAGCCTCCTGAGAGCCCAAATTACCAATAGAGCCAATGCCTTGTTGCTGTGCCTGATAAAAAGGATTTTGCCTTTGTAAAAGTCTAGATGGAGCAGAGCCAGGGATAGTATCATCAGCATCATATGGGAGCTCGAAAGGATTTTTTCTCGGCGCGTAAATGGTCGAAAGCTGAGCATTAAGGCGCGATATCTCCTCCATGCTCGGCAGGGAGTCTAGACCATCCAAGTCTATCAAATTCTTCTCCATTCTGTATTGTGGTATCTTCCTCGATCTTCTCTTCGCGATCAAGCTCTCCAACCTGCGGTTCCTTTCCAATTCGGAATTCCCCAGATGCACAAGGTTGCTCTGGTCATCTGCTGTCCATGTTACAGGAGCCTTGTTTTCATCTTCTTTCTCCTCGTCATCTTCATCATCCTGAATTCCAGCTTCCTCCGCCATACTGTCTTCGTTCGAGTCACGATCTCGCGAGCCAACATCAGAATTGTTGCTTGCAGCAAGGGCTGCCTGATTTGTCTCTGGACCCAACAGGGGATCAAGTTCATCAAACAATGGCATGACATCCGCCTCCGAAGCCTCAGAGCTATCATCACCATTATGTTCAGACTCCACACAGGCACGACAAGGGTGAACATGATCATGACAAGAGGTAATGGAGTTAGTAGAATTGAGACGACTCTCGTAAACATGTCGGTCAGGGTCCGCATTGAACCCTTGTAATTCATTATCATCTGCAGTAGCATGGCAGGTATCTTTGGTTTCATTCAGCAAAAAACTTGAAGTTTCAGAACTAGCACCGGGTTGCTGTGTCACATTGTTCTTTTCTGCAAGAGTCATGACAGCCCTCCTGTCTCTCACTTCTACTTCTCCACTGGCTTTTCTTCTATTTACTGCATTGGTGACTTTATCCTGATTCTTGATCATAATACTGCTCCTGACATCCGTTCCGCGCTCTTCTTTGGCTCGACGAACATTCGACTCTCCATAATTCAGAAGAATTCCTAGCAGCAGAACAGTACAAACAACGATAGGAAAGGACTTTGCGAGAAGCACGAACACGGTCGGAAAGATCTTGTACAAGATGGATAAGAGGATTGCAAACATGGATAACAGGATCGCGCTCCCGATAAGCAAAGGATGATAACAAGTAGATAACCATCTTGGTCTTTTGGTGGACATCACTGATCAATATAACAGGCTCTACTCTGTTGCCTCAAACCTGTCATCAGGCAGCCACACAAACAAGCTTAGATGTCAAAATAAGATTTATTGTAGGAAGACTTCACAAGATTCAAAACTGTCTATGCATGTTAGACAATATGTCCACCAAGTTTAAGAAACATCAAATGGAGGTCTATGAAATGATAGAAGAAATGTTCTTTCTTGAAAGGAGTATCAATATGCTCGATTAGACGCGAAACAAGTATGACAGAGGAGGAGCAAAAAAGAAGAAACACATTATAAACATTGCCAAAAAGAATTAAAGTTTGATTGATGTTTTCGATTTATTTAGAAGCTTTCTATGCATTGGTGATCCTTGAAATTTAATTAAATTAATTCAAATCATGCAAAGAAAACAACTTTACATTAATTCATGTGTTAAATGTTGATCAATGACAAATCACAAACCTTCAATTTAGATACACTTCCTCTCTCATTTCATTCTTGTGTTATGATCACATAGGGAGGGAGGGCTTACATGCATAACCAGTGGAGACACATTTGGATAAAAGCAAGCAAAATCTTGAATTCAAAGCAAATAAAAGAAACTTCTCATTGCAATTAGGATTTTTTTTGAAAAAGAAGAATAAAACCAAAGATAAACAATGGAAGGCATTTAATCTGTTCTTACCATTAAACAAGGACCATATGCTTGGGGCATTAATTTGCTTGCTCCTTGAGGAGAGAAAGAGAAAGAGAAAGAGAAAGAGAGAGAAATATAGAATTAATTGCAGAGTTGTTTGTTGAGGAGGAATATATTTAATTAACAGATTGCAACAAAGCAGAAAAGAAAGAGGAGGAAGTCCCCTCAAAATTCTCCCAAGCGCATGAAAAGCATGCCTATTTATTTTTCATGCCTATTTATAGAGTTCCACAAAACGCTTCCTTTTGATTGAATCCATGTCATGCAAAAAGATCACTTGATTAAATTTTATTCGTTATTCGAGCTTATTTTTTTTGGTACCCACTCGAGACCCCCGGTGTCTAAGACTATCGTTATTCGAGCTTTTGAAATCTAACTTTAAGATCTCAGAACTTTTTTTATCTCATCTCACTTTGCAACATTGTTCTCATTTTAAATTATTAGTCTTTCCTTACAAAAGAGGTACACTAATAAATCAGAAATGTAAGATTATCTACACCACAACTTGGTTCTTTCTTGATGCAGGATTATGGATAAAATAGTTACCTTCATAATTCAATGTAAATCAACATCACATTATTATTATTATTATGGTATCTTTACATATACTTTGCCCTTGCATGGTCACACAACCTATTAGCAAAAAAAAAAAAAAAGAAGAAAAAAGGAAGAGAGTATCAAAAACTTGCATTTCAAAGTTGCTTGAAGTAATAAGGAATTCTTCCTCATTTAAAAAGGTCTCAAGTTCGAATCTTCTAAATATAAAAAAAATTGCTGAGAGTTACATTTAATTAACAGATTACAAGAAACAACAAAGTAGAAAAGAAAGAGGAGAAAGTCCCCTCAAAATTCTCCCAAGCACACGAAGAGCATGCCTATTTATAGAGTTCTACAAAACACTTCCTCTTGATTGAATCCATCCATCACGTCATGCAAAAAGATCACTTGATTAAATTTTCTTCGTTATTCGAGTTTTTTGAAATCTAACTTTAAGATCTCAAAACTTCATATATGATCTCACCTTGCAACGTTGTTCTCATTTTAAATTATTATTCTTTCCTTACAAAAGAGGTACACTAATAAATCAGAAATGTAAGATTATCTACACCACAACTTGGTTCTTTCTTGATGCAGGATTATGGATAAAATAGTTACCTTCATAATTCAATGTAAATCAACATCACATTATTATTATTATTATGGTATCTTTACATATACTTTGCCCTTGCATGGTCACACAACCTATTAGCAAAAAAAAAAAAAAAGAAGAAAAAAGGAAGAGAGTATCAAAAACTTGCATTTCAAAGTTGCTTGAAGTAATAAGGAATTCTTCCTCATTTAAAAAGGTCTCAAGTTCGAATCTTCTAAATATAAAAAAAATTGCTGAGAGTTACATTTAATTAACAGATTACAAGAAACAACAAAGTAGAAAAGAAAGAGGAGAAAGTCCCCTCAAAATTCTCCCAAGCACACGAAGAGCATGCCTATTTATAGAGTTCTACAAAACACTTCCTCTTGATTGAATCCATCCATCACGTCATGCAAAAAGATCACTTGATTAAATTTTCTTCGTTATTCGAGTTTTTTGAAATCTAACTTTAAGATCTCAAAACTTCATATATGATCTCACCTTGCAACGTTGTTCTCATTTTAAATTATTATTCTTTCCTTACAAAAGAGGTACACTAATAAATCAGAAATGTAAGATTATCTACTCCACAACTTGGTTCTTTCTCATAATATAGGATTATAGATAAAATAGTTACCTTCATAATTCAATGTAAATCAACATCACATTAATTATTATAGTATCTTTATAGATATTTTGCCTAGGGGTGTTCACCGGGTCGGATCGACCCGATGAACCCGACGATCCGAACCGACCCAATCTCAATTGGATCGGACCGGATAGTTGGTCGGGTCGAATCCGAACCGATCCGACCATAACCCGATCACCAACGGGTTGGATACGGATTTTAATTTTCGAACCCGATCCATCCCGATGACCCGAACTTTTATATATATTTTATTAAATTTAAACTAATTTATTCTTAATAAAAAAATTATATTACTTTAAAATTAAAGTATATTACAAATTTATACTTTATATCCTTTAAATCATTATAAAATATTAAAAAAATATGTTTCTTTATTTTTTAAAATATAATTGATGCTAAGTATTATAAAAAAATAATTAAAAATATATGAAAATATTCAATCGGATAAACCGATGACCCGACCCGATCCAACCCAACCCAATGAAGGTCGGGTTGGATCGGATTCGATGACTATTTTGTCATCAACCCGATCCAATCCAACCCGAACAAAATCAATCGGGTTGGATCGGATTTGGGTTCGGATCGGGCCAAACCCGACCCGTGAACACTCCTAATTTTGCCCTTGCATGGTCACACAACCTATTAGTAAAAAAAAGAAAAAAATAGTATCAAAAACTTGCATTTCAAAGTCACGTCTTATATAACTAATGAGAATTGGAGTAGAGTAATAAGGAACTCCTCGTTTAAAAAAAAATTCAAGTTCAAGTCCTCTAAATAAAAAAATCTCATTGAGCCTCACCAGATGTCCGACCTAAGTCGATACAAATTAATCAGAACTAATAGCCCCGGATACTATAAGGACAGTTAAAAAAAAAATCATGTCTTATATAAATCCCACAGCAGCAGTAGCAAAGGCTACTGATCTTGTTTACAATCAAATTCCCCTTCAAAAAGATATCAGATTTAGTACACCCTAGACCAGAGATATATGAGTAGAAAGATGAGGGATACTGTCATTGCAGCTTCTACTTTTTCCCACTTGCAAGACAGGAACAAGACCTGAAAATGTTCATTTGCTCTCTCCAAATTCACATCCAATACAGCAAGAAATATAGTGATTGATTATTTGGATACTAATGTACAGCTCAAAATTTTGCCAACACCTCGTATCTGCGGTTTTGTTCATAACTAACAAAACCATTCCTGAGAGTGCTGGATAAACAACTGATGAGCAGCCAAAAGAAGATGGCGTAAAGACAAAACTGTTTAAATGGTACAGATTGAGAAGTGAATGCAACAAATCGAGCTCGTGTAATGTTTTCACTGATGCATTTCTGTGGCCGTGAGATTAGGCTCATGACCATGCACCCTGAGGCGGTAGATGCAAGTAAGTTTTGAACTACCATGGTTGGAGGAAAATTCGAGCCGAACCATATTAATGGCGGATGAATTGGCTGTCCCAATACTAAATGTCTGAGCATTGCTTTTCTCAATGTCGTAGGAGAACTCAGTCAAAAGAGTCATCTTTTCTAAACGGTTAGATGGGTCATCTCTTGGCCCTTCAAACCATGCGAAGGCCCGGGAATCTTTTGGAGCACTGGATCTGTCATAAGCCACGTTCTGCACATCATATAAGAGCTGTTAGATGTTGTGTCCGCCCAAATAAGTATAAATTTACAAGTGCCAATGAAAAAAAGAAGATTCTGGAAAAAAAAAGCAAATCAAAGAAAAGGAATCAAAATCTTAAAATGAGCCGATTTACAATACAAGTTTCAACAAATAAAAAAATGCAACCTGCAAGCACTCATACAAATCACAGCCACTAAATATTAACAGTGACCACCTACAAAATGCAAGCTTACTTGTCAGCAACATCAAACATCAGATTGAAGTTTCAATCAAAGTATGATATTATGAAACATAATTTATGAATTATCACTAGTTCAAAACAAGCAGCTATTTGAAAATGCTATTGCTCAACATAGCATAATATTTAATGCCATATGCAGTTCCACATGTATTTTGGCTTTTCATAATCCATCTTATAGAGTCAAATAAACCTTTCATTCCCGCATTTCAACTCATTTGGCTTTATATTTCTTCGTTTTAAGAAAAAAAAATACTTTTGAAACTCAACCATCATATAATAAGTAGAAAGAAACAGGGGTGTTGACATACTTATGATATTCAAGAAAGGTCTTAGATTTTAAGATGTATCACCTTAGAAACATGTTCAAGCGTTACTGCATGAGGAATAATTGCTGCTCTTAATTTGACAATAACAAACCCACTGTTCCCCTGCAAAGCAAAGCACTGTCCTGGCTCTCCAAAACTTGGCTCCAGCATTTTTTGAGCATTAGAGTGAACTCTATCTTGGACTTTGGCAACAGTTAGCCAGGTACTAGATTTATCGGTGTAAGGCTCTGAATGCCCAATAATCTTTGCCCCACCAGAAGCCAATGCATAATCAACCATTCCTAACCCATCAGCAGCATGTTTCTCAATTTCTCTCTCCACAAGTTCTCTGCAAAATTCCCTAATATCATCTAGACTAACATCCGCCTTGCTATCATCTAAATTTCTACTCTTTTTAAATTCATCCACAAAAGCATGAAACTCTTCTTTTGATAATAACTCCATGGACTTCAACTCGGACAGTGACTTAATCACAGTGTCGGTTCGCCCATCCAATCTCTTCAATTCTTTCTCCATGAACTTGCCTTTCTCTTCCAAGTGCTTATTTAGCCCCATCTTTGCAGTCAAAACCTCGGCCACAATCTTCTTATCGGCAACATCTAACTGAATCTGAAGCATCTTTGCAGTAGTCTTCAAAGAAGTCTCTACCTCCGATAACCTGGCCTCACTTTCGAAAGTGTCAAAAGGGGTGTTTGATGTGTTCCTACTGTACTTGATGATGTCTCTCCATTTCCATATCAACTGACTCAGCCATAAGATCGCCGCAAGAAGCAGGCAAAATCTAGTGAAAATAGTAATCGCAAGTTTCCATCTTGGGGTTTCTGCTTTCAACTTCTTGCGCCTCGACGACACAACGTTCGAAGCAATAACGGCTTTCTTCATTCCCAATATATCTTTCGGCCTCCTGAGCAGGGTCTCACATCTAATGGTATGCCTGAGTTCCCCACCACCAACATTGATACTGTTAACCAGACCCCCATTGCCGACTCCGAGACCTTCATTGTTCAATCTCCTCTCAGCAGCATGATCCATCTTTCTCTGTGCATTATGGTTCCTGGGAGTGCCATTGTCATTTCCCACCGGACTTGGAATCCCAGACGTTGACACTGACATTGTTGCGCAATGCAGCTGAGTACTCCTAACAAAACTGCATTTTTTTTTCCTTTTTCGCAAACAAGAATCATAATAAGTAAACTACCTTCAAAGCAACAATTTTTATCCATCTGAATCAGAAAATAGTGACAACGAAATGTAAAAGCAAGTTTAATTCCAACATTGCATCAAATTACAGCAAAAAAAAAAAAAAACCATGAAATCCCCAGTTTGAACATTTACTAGCACCATTCGTGAACAACTGTAAAATAACTAGGGCACTCCAAAGCCTAAATCCGTTTTCTTCAAGGAAAGAAGACAACCCTAAAAAAAGTGAAATTTGAAAGAAAAAAGAGAAGAAAACACGAATACTTGAGAGAGAAAAAAAAAAGAGAAAAAGGGAAAAAAAATTGAGTTTGCGCGTTACCCTTATGAACATGTCCCGAAGACCCACCGCCGGAGGGACCAAATTTGGCGGCAATGGAGCCGGAGACGCTCAAATCCGAACTCTGCAAACGATCCGAAACCCAGAGATGGAGAGATCAAAGAATTGGAACTGGAATTGGAATTGGATCAGAAAATTAAGAAGAAAGAGATGAAGAGGAGGACAATTCCGTAATTAAAAGATGGGGCACCAAGGTTTTAATTATGCGGTCAATTATTTGCGTTCTTTGCGTATCAGCCCCTACATGTTTTCCATATTTGCAAGAATGATAAAATTAAATACGTAATAAAATTATAAAAGTAACAAATATTTGAATCGTGATATTTTTCTTATTCGAGTCTTGATTTGATCCGGACATGTGAACATTTAATAAAGTAATTTTCTCGTATCGTTCCCTCAGCTTGCTGTTTTCTCAATTTGATTCCTCAGTTTTAATTTGTAATCAGATAGTATCCTAAACTTTATAATATTTTTGCCTAAGAAAAATAAGAATTAGAGAGATTTTTTTTTCTGTTAAAAGAATAAAGGTGAAATATTTTTGTAGAGTTATTCGTGTTTGATTGATTTATTGGTATTCTAATGATTAAATTAATTAGTATTTTAATATTATTATTAATTAATATTTTACTGTATTTTTTACTAAATATAATTAAGTATTTATTGACATTATTAATTGAAAATAGTTAATTAATATATTTTTAATTATTGAGTTAAATAATGATAAACAACTATTAGTGCTAATTTTAAATATACGAATTAATATGTTTCTAATAATATATAATTAGTTTTTATTTTTATCGTTAATAAAATATTAACTATGAAATAATTATAATATTATATTAATTAAACTAATACTGCAATGATTAGTTAATTAACTTTTTTCACTATTCTATTTTCAATAATATATTATTACCAAATAAGATGATAATATAATAATTAACTAATATGTAAAATTATTAATATCAAAATATTTATAATATTATTTTTTATTATTAATGTTACATTTTATGAAGAATTTAATTAATTGTAAAAAAGTATTAATTATAAACAATTATGTAGATAACATAATTTAATAAAATAGATTTTTAGAATAAAGAAAGGAACAAATATATTGTTATTATGACAAACAATTCGTTCTTGTATTTGTATTTTAAAAAAAAGTGATTTTACAAAAATCGAGGTGCTTTTAAAAATGGGAGAATCCTTTTAGGATGTTTGGATGAAAATACAAGAACAATGTATTTATTCTTACCTTATTATTAGAGTTCAATGTAGGTGCTCCCTTTTTAAGTAGGGAGCATCATGTTACCTACATCATCAACCGTAGGATGTTATATCTACGGTGGATATTAAATTTTCTCTCTCTTATTTTTTTTCTCTCTCCTAAATCAAACCATCATAGATTAAAGATCATACGATTAGAACCGTAGGTAGCATGGTGCTTCTTAGTTAAGTAACGAGCACCTCCATTTTTTTCTTATTATTATACCAAACATGCCCTTCGTGTCCTAACTTGGTGGTGGGCGACCTCCATCTCTCTCTCTAGCTTTCCATCTTTTCTCTCGTGTTTTCCTCTAGGGCCCTTGCAAGAGGCCTCTTTCTATGTGTAGCTATTGAGTTTCAACCTTGGCTAACAACCAAAAACTCTCTTCTTCATCATTTTCCTTCTTTACCGCTTGACAAATGTTTGCCCTCTTTTTTATATTCTTTTCTCAAAGGTCATGAATTTGTTTACATGAGTTTGTGGAGGTACGAGGAGAAGTACTAGTTTCCTTTTCGTCTAGTGATGGTGATGGTGATTTTCTCATAGCTTCTTCTTTGTTCATGGGCTTATATTTTTTCACTAACATAATCCCTCTTTGCGTTGGACCTTTCTCCTTCCGCCGTTTGTGTTTAACCAAGAGCCACGCTCCATTTGAGGTTTCCTTGTCAATATTGTCATTTGTCCCATTTGGCCTCTTAGTCGTTGCACTGTTGTCTGCATCGTTCAAGACTAGATTGTCTTCTCCTGTGGAGTCGTTGTTAGCATTTGCTTTGTTTGGAGGCAACTTAGTCATTGGGCAATGTTTTATGTTGTGACCAATTTTCCGATGGTGGAAGCAAAGTGTGCCTATTCCTTTATATTCGATGGTAAATTTATTGTCCCTAAGCTCAATGATGGGGTGATTGGTTCGTCAAGACAATTTCTACACACAATGTGGCAAAGTGTCCTTTTGATCATGCATCTATAAATATTGAGCAATTCAAGAGGGAGATCTTTGACGTGAACCCATGTTGCACTTTTGACCTCTTTGGGTATCAAGTCCATTGTCCATTCTCATATGAATAGGAAGTGTCCCAAAAGAGCCGAGGAACGCAAAGAGTAGTTCTACGATAGCTAAAAAGTCCATTTTAGTGCTCCATTTTATACACTAAAATGGACAATGGGTCTAAAAGTAGTGTGGATGCAAAAGAAAAGGAAAGAAAATAATAAAATTTGCCAAAATTAAGCATTCAAACAATCAGGGCCCAAAACATTAGCAATGCAAAATCGCATTAACAATCCATCCAAAAAATGAATTCTTATTTCTAAGCTGTGATCAACATTTGACATGCAAGAAGCATATTATCCCATGCAATGTTCAATGAGTTCCGCACAAATTCTTAGACAGGCAGAGGGATGCTAAGCTTAGAATAAGTGTAGAAATAATTGAACCAGTTAAAGCTTCACCTTCACCATGCTAGAAGTGTGCAGTTAATTAGGTGGAAGGTCTTTTCCCACCACATTCTGTCTTGAAACCTGTTCAATTATAGGCAAGACATTTTCTGAACAAGGAAAATGCTCTTATTAGGGCGAAAAAAGGGACCAAAAGTAAACCGAGGAAGTAAAGATGGAAAACGAGAATGACTTCGAAGTCCATTACAACTTACCAGAGTTGTGCCCAAGAGGCAGAATGTCGGCAAGGGAAGGAGGAGCCGACTCATCGAAAATAGAGGCAACAGAAGGGCCCAAGGGAGATTCAGGGTCCTTGTCACCCTCCCACCAATCTGTTTCACGGGGATCAAGTCCCGAGTTTTCTATCGTGATGTTGGGTACGATGACAGAATGATTTGAGATATTCTCAGGAAACTCAGCAGACAGATTTCTAGATCTACTTTCTTCCAGAACCACATAAACTAAAGAATCTAGCATGGCAATGTTTATTGGCAAACCAAGGTCAGGTCGAAATGAAACTTCCATTGATGGAGACTCAATACATGCACCGGTTTCCTGAAAAGGTGTGGCTACTTGCGAAAGCCACTGACTTCCATTAGAATCCGAATATTGGTTTGGAGGGAAGTTAATACATCCATTAGATGCCTCAAAAGTTGTGGATGCTTTTGAAAGCCACTGACTACCATCAGAATTTGAAAATTGGATTGAAGGGAACTCCAACTTCACAGACCCAGATAAGGGTCCTGAATAAGAGAAGTTGTCATTTGTAAGGAGGACATGACTGCCACAGCCTGCACCTCCAGCAAATGCCGGAGTTTGGAAGCTCGGATCAGGATTGTAGGGATAACCTAGACCAAAACTCTGATTCATGTTTGGAGAGGGATCAACTGGAAACTGCTCCAGAGAAGGAAGCACACTAGAGACACTACTATGGTAGCCAGGAATCATGTTTTCTGAACCTATAAGCTGGTTGACACCATCCACTACTTGACAAGCTAAACCATAGTTCTCACCCCCAAACCCCTGAGTAAGAATATGATCAGCTGAAACATCTGGAAATAGGGGTGGATAAGAAATGGCGTCATGACTGCCATTGAAGTCATCAAAAGTAATAGTCGAGTCGTCCAAACCATTGCCACACAAGAGTTCGTTCGGCTGTTTGACACTATAGTCATCATATATGGAGACAGATTCACTTTGTTTCTTATCATCTTTAGCTGGCAAAGAGACGCCAAGAGGATATAGAGGCGTACCAAAACGCTGGGACTTTTTTCTCCGCGTATTCCAGTAGTTCTTTATTTCATTATCAGTGCGTCCAGGTAACTGAGAAAAGCAAAGAAAGCAATTACACAATTAAATACGTAATCAATAAACTGACCAAATTCTAAATCAATTCAACACGAAAAAAAACTTTATTCAAGATTGATAAATGAATATTGATAATGAAAGACAAGCAAAATGCAAAGTCATCTTATCACAATGTGTCATCTTAACAATCTACTGTAGAGGAGGTAATTATAATGAGAAGAATTGTAATAATATCATCACTGAAGGGAACAATGGAAATGTATTAATACCATAAATATCATATTAAATATTTTGAAATCCACTTATTTTGTTCTTTCATGAACCCTATAAAGAATTTAAAAACTGGATGATGCTCGAAAGTCTCTCAACTAGACTAACAAGAATTGAGGAAGATGTGAAGAAGGCCTTAATCAAGTCTGCAGAAATGGCTAAGCATGCTGCTTCATGCAAAGGATGTGGATGTTTTAACCCCAAAAAAGAATAAATCAATAGTAAAAGCTATAAAGATTGGGTATTTCAATTTTCTTTCGTACCCGTATCAAGTATGTACCCGTACCCAATACTTGTTGGGTACTTGAGTACTCTTTAAAAAAAATACATATTAAACTCCTTTATGTAAAAAAAAATTAAAAGAGTTAAATACTATGTAAATATCTTGAGTAATTGGTCTAAATTATGAGGAAAACCATTATTATGTAGTTCTTCACTTACTTTTCAATGTTTTATATCATGGAACTTTAATTATTGATGCATATAAAATATATTTTGATAATATATACCAATTATGAGGAAATTTACTTGTACACTTGATTTTAGAAAATTGATGTACTCCATACCCGTATCAGATGCTTAGAAAATTGATGTACTTCAAAACCGTATAAGATGCCACCATACCCATGGATCATAGAGTAAGGGCCAGTTTGGCAACTCATGACAAATTTTCAAAAAAAAAAGATCCAAAGGGAGTCCATTTTCAAAAAGTGACTTCCATCGCTTTATTCACAAGGAAATTAAACATTCTTAGTGTTTGGTTGCCATTGAAAGAAATATTTTCCCTGATATAAAATATGGGTTTATCACTTTGTGGCCCAGAAGCTAGATCGTGCTCTGCTTGGGGAGAATGTAAGAGATTCAAAGAAAACTCGGGCCATCCCTCTAGTATGCAAAAAAACTTTGTCAATTGTTTACAACTTCACATTAAAGAATTGTTCAAAAGAGAAAAAGGGCCCCAAATCCTTCTCATATAACCTACAGAGAAAAAGAAACCAAAATAAAATTCTAAAGAACACTTTGGGCAGAAGCTAAAAGAACTTAGCATGTTGCTCCCCAGACAAGAATTTAAGATTAACCTAAAAACTCTCAACACATTATCTCAAAAGCTTAGCGCATTATTGCAATGGAATATCATCTCACAAGCCATAGGATACACAAACTTGAAGAAGATGCATGCAAGCAATTGCTCAATTTTTTTATCTCAAAGAGAAAGGGGAAAAAATGGGATGGTGCAAGGAAAGAAAAGGCCGAGTAAAGATTGTATTTCCACGATCATCAATCATTTGTGCACTATCCATTCTGGGTGCCAATCGATTGTAAGAAGAATAAACAACTAGGGGCGAAGGTGGTGCAGAAAAAAATGTGGTGCAAATGGCAAAGGGTTTTATTAAAGAATGGAGGAGTGAAGGGTGATCACTTTTCATAATTGTACATATTTATATATGATATTTATTCTCAATAAAATGGATGAGTGACACAAGGCCAATCATCCTCTCTTCTCAAAAAAAATAAATAAATGGGGAGACTGGAAGCACCATGTAGCAAGAGTTGAGAAGACAAGAGGGAAGAGAGAAGGTGGTTAGACTTTGGATGACTTGTATCAGGAGAATAAAATGAGGTCCTAGCTAATCTTTCTTATCCAATGGAACATGTTGGTTTACTGGGGTTCTTTGGTCGACCAAAATGGTTGTCAAGCACAACTTTTGACAAATTTCCTATTGATGGAAAGAGACCTGGCCTAATCCATGGAAATTGAATATTTCCAAATGCGCCCTAAAATTAACTAGCAATAAATTCTGTTCCTTGAACTCAATGTACAGATTTGTTATATCTTATCCAATTTACATACATAAAGATTTCTTAAAACTCAAATGTTGCCTCATTGTGTATATAGGAAGAAGTGGCAGAACCTACCTCATACGGCTCAAAATCGATTCTTTTTTTATGTCTCATCTATCTTAATTTAATTAGATTTTTCATAAATCTATCTCACTTTTTCTTGGGTCAACCAGAATCAAGTTAATTACATAAGTTTCAAACTCTAAAATTGATCAATAATAAAGTTTTATCTTTCCTCCTACCTTCAGAAGAATGAAGCATAGATAGCCTCTTATAGCATTAGAATTTTCTGAAAGGTAACTATCCCGATTTCATATATGAAATTCATATAGAATCTTTGAAAAAGACTTTCTTCTATAAGAAAAGAGAACTCACTATCTATGTCATTTTGTTTTATCGCATTGGAAAGACTATGGCTATACTATGTACCGAACCTTTTCAGTAGATTTTGTATGAGAAAGGATTAATATTTATTCCGTTCCATTGAAAATAATGGAACAATTCTGTTCGTAAGAACAAAGGGAAGCAAATCTATTCTATACTCGATAAGTACCAATACGCAATGGGAGGATTAGTCCCACTTTCGGGAAATGAACATATAGATATTTTTGTTTATCACTGATCCGTTACCGTTACAAAAAAAAAAAATCCTTATTCATTCTGTCTTACTTTCAATCTATGTATAAAGATCTATGTATAAAATAAACAGAAAAAGGATGAAGCAAAAAATTCATTCTTACGTTTCCATATTAAAGTTGTTCTTTTTTTAACCAAAGACTTTGCCTAACCAGAGTAAGGATCAGAAGAAAAATAGGATACAGGGCACTTACATATGCAATAATCCGAGACCATTTATTTCCCATCATTGCGTGCAGTATGGCGACCTTTTTTTCCTCTTCCGGCGATAAGGCGCCCTTTTTCAGATTCGGCCTGAGGTGATTCGACCAGCGCAGGCGACAACTCTTGCCGCAGCGAGACAGTCCAGATTGCCTTTGAACGACATTCCAGTTGCCTTCCCCGTGCTTTTTAACATACTCCTCCAAGATCCTGTCTTCAGCAGCAGTCCAAGGTCCCTTCTTTAGAACCTGGCCACCAACATTTAGACTTCCTCCATCATTTAATGGTGGTGGCGGCTCTATCAGATCATCATCCAGAACCAACTTGCTCTCATTCTCAATCGGCTTTCCACCCATTTGTCAAGAACTGAATTCATAAATGAACTTAATTCCAGAAAAAAAGAAGGAACAAGAAACATCATCAAACTGCATACAAAGTTGATCCGAAAACACATAAAAAATGATTTTTCTTGCGAAAAAGGGGAAACAAACGAGTTTGCACTTTACCCTTATGAACAGGTGCCAAAAATCCACCGCCGGAGGGGCCAAATTTGGCGGCGCCGAGGCGATGGAGCCGGAGATGCCCAAATTCGAATTCTGCAAACGATTCAAAACCCAGAGATTGGAGGAGGAGGAACTGGAATTGGATCAAAATTGGGGGAAAATTTAGGAAGAAAGAGATGGAAGAAGACGGGGGCAATTTAATTAGGGTTAAAAAGAGGCGGTTAAGATTTAAGCAAATCTTCAAAATTGTTTGATTTAAGAATAAAAATATAGAATAAGTATATTATTTATAAATAATGCTAAATATGAAGTAAAATATAAATAATTTTTTTAAAAAAATACCTAAAAATAATGAAATGACTATTTTTTAATCATTACAAAAGAAACATCTATTCTTACCATTGTTCTACTTTTTTTCTTTTTTTTTCATTTTGTTTCATTTTTTAGTGATATTTTTTTATCTTATTCACTTTTTATTTTAAAAAGAATATTTCTTTATCCTTGAATACCACAAAGAATAATAAAACTAATTAGATAACAATTCTTATCTTTTGAATACTTCAATAAAACCAATATTAGAAGAAGAAATGGTTTTGATGTAGACTAAAACCAAGAAAGTGCAAAACTCATCTTTTCTTTTTTGCAGAAAAAAAAGGAATTTTTAGAATTTATTTTAAGAAGTCTTTTTATTAAATTGTGTATTTTACTCATGACAATAATGAAATTGTATTTTCATTTCGTGACGAAACTAATTGATTTAAAAAAACCAAAAGAGAATGACGATGAACAAAATGCATATTGCGATTTGTTCCAAATTATAGTTTCCTTTGCATTGTTATAAATTTGTTGCTCTTTGTATGATATATGGAAATAATGGAATAGTTGCAACAAATACAATTTAATTTACCTTGTTAGTTGTTTATGTTAACGCGTAAAATAATTTGACTGACACCATTTTAAATACATGTTTCAGCATTCAAAAGTTTACATATGTTTAGCATAACTTGTTATCACTACAACATCACTGCAAGGGCTCTTTGCACGTGTCCGTGATTGTTTATAGCGATCGTATGCATTGCTGCACTCTGCCCCCATCAAACAACATCATCGCAAGGACTGTAGAAAAAGAAATAAGTTGCTTGATCGAATTAATCAAGGACAATTGAATCGATTGATAATAAAATAATATAAATTATATCCAACTAAAATATTTATTAACATGTATTTATCAATAGTTAACATAATAATATATCAATTTATAATAATACGATTAGCCAATTTCAATAAAAGAAACAAGATACAAGCTAATAAATGTTTTTGTTCTAATCTTAAATATATATTATAATTATAAACTCATGCCTCATGGATTCGATACGAGCATGGGAAAATGTGTGAAAATTTAGAAGAAAATTAGATCAACTATCTAACTTTTTTTTATTTAATGAATCATTTATTTATTTTAAAAACAAAAGGCATATTTACAAAAGGTTATAGTTCATCGCAAAGAATTGAATTGGTCGAGCATGATTGGAATCTTATTACAACCTACAAATTTTATTTCTTAAAACATATGATGGCATTTGTTGAATTGTTGGTCTAAACCATCAAATTGACCTGAATTTTGATTGATTTCGTTCAGTTCAGATCGATCTAAAATCTCATCAAATTAAAGATAGATTTAGAACCATCTTAATAATCGATAATCAAATCGGTCGGACCAATCGATTTAATTTTAGCAACATGAAAAAAAATTTCTTCTAGGAATTCGAAATAATAAGTCAACGAGAATTCACACTACTCATCAAGTATAACACATATTTTTTGCCTGCTAGAACTTGCAAGCTCTCTCGTAAGAGAAACCGAACAAATAAAGTCATAAAATGACATTTATGAAAAGAAAAATGAGAATGCATAGCACTTTACACTTCATTCTACGAAGCACATCATTCTAATAATTGATTTTAAATTAATGATCAAATTTGTGAAGGATAACTAGTAGAGTGTCTTGCAAAGTGTCATGCATCATCATTTTTTTTTAAATTGCACACTTATATTTACTAAATTTTGTTCCATTTAGATATTGTTATTAATTATGCACAATGCTTCATTGTCATGAAATAGTCAGATTATCGTTGTATTTATCTTTCCAATTTATCAAATGACTTTTATGCCCTCAATCATATTTAAAATATCAGATTTACATTTATATAAATTCAATAATTAAAAAAAAAACAAAAAAAAACACGAGGGAGTGGTACGCCCTCTTGCGTAT
The DNA here is from genome assembly GCA_001647135.1 of Pontederia paniculata. Classification (NCBI taxonomy): domain Eukaryota; kingdom Viridiplantae; phylum Streptophyta; class Magnoliopsida; order Commelinales; family Pontederiaceae; genus Pontederia; species Pontederia paniculata. Next base: position 52,545 of record LTAE01000203.1, on the reverse strand, counting down.
ATCTATTTTAGCTTTTCTATTAAATTATTCGGTCCGTAAAACGGAAAAGATCTAACATATTACATTCACCAAAGGCATAAGTCACTTAATAAATTAAAAACCAATAATAATAATAATAATAATAATAATAATAATAATAATAATAATAATAATAATAATAATAATAATAATAATAATAATAATAATAATA
>LTAE01000203.1:2066-52165 GCA_001647135.1 Pontederia paniculata | reverse complement strand
TTTTCTCTCTCGTACGTGTTTACTTTTTTAGTTTAGGCTTAACAAAATATATATATATATACATACATATATATATATATATATATATTAACTTTTAATTTATATTTTAACTTTCATTTTCAATCTTAAAACTTGTTTTTCTTTTTTTATTTCCTCTCTCATAAGATCATGCTTTCTTTTATTTAATTTATTATCTTTTAATTATATTTCAACATTAAATTTTAATTTTATGTTAATGCAATAATATAATTCTAAAGTAAAATTTTATTTATGTTTAGAAAATATTTAATTACAATATATATAAAATTAGATTTACATATCACTAATATATTTAAAATACCTTATTTATAATAAAAAAATATTTTTACCATTTTTATTTATTTTTAATTTATTTATTAGAAAAAAATATTTTACTTTTTTAGTTCTTGTCGGTTCATCCAAACATTCATCGAACTTAATATTTTTAGTTCATCCAAACACAATTAGAATTAATCTATCAAATCAACTATTCATTGGAAACCCGAGAAAAATTAGGTTCCGGTTTCCAAAAAAATTAGGTTTTTTTGGGTGTTCTAAAGAATCCCAAGCCTGACAAAAAAATTTGCCCTACAAATCCTTCGGCGAGCATAAGTAATTTTGCTCAATTCACCTCTCCGTGTAATTTGCGCATCAGGGGGAGGAAAGAACAAGATGAACTGCAAAAGTGAATACTACAAAAAATAGTTTCCATCATATTTAAAGTACAACATAATCTCCCCTTGAAATGTGAGTCCCTAACCCAGACTTCACGCCTTCACAATGTGAAGAAAATGTACACTCAAAATTTCCAGAAGCCAATCTCAGCAAGCTACACAAGCTTCGTCTAGCATGCGAAAATCGTCCTTAACTGGGAGAACAAATTTACCTAAGGAAGAAAATTGGACCCGAAGATAAGAGGATATGTACAGCACCATCCGCTGCTCCAGCACTGCGTCGAAAGTCATGATATCAGAACACAGGACATTCAAATGCTCGTGGAATTCAGACAAAAAAGACAGTAGCGGCGGTGTCATATCGTACCACAGATAGCAACGGCCCTTGCTTGAACTTGTTGTGAAATGCCAATGCGAGTGGTTTTGGCTTTTCTCCAGGTCCTCTGATGAACCCACTAGATTTAATGAATGGAATGCATGTCAGAAAATCATAGCACAATATGATGACTGCAGATGTATAATGTGCATTGTGAAAAACATTAGAAGAGAGATAGGAAAAAATCATATACTAACATTAATGATGCTGAAACAAGTGGCATCCTCCGAGTGTCGTATATAGCTACGAGACCACTGTATACCTCATCTCCACTTTTATACGACAGTGCCAAACGTTCTCCCGAAGCATCCCATGCTATCTTTTCGATTCCTTCACTGAGAATATTAGACAGGATTAATTGGTGTAGCTACAGTCATAATGCATAAAACATATAGACTTAAAAGATACCGAGAAACACATGAGCATAAAAGACCTTAAGAAACTCTTATAAAAAATCAGCAAAGAGACTGGGCCAGATCAGATTATGCAACAAACAAGATGTTTCTTATTGAAAGACAAGAATTAGAAGTTGTATGGGATACTAAAGGTGTTGCATTTTAGGCTGACGCATGAAGACCTACACACTTGTGAATCATAGGTCTCCACAACCAATCTTGACTCATTTACTATGAGCTAGAACCTACAATGGGTTATCACCATTATAGCGAAGTCTTTTTCAGAAATTTTATTATATCATTTGCCAATTTGATGAGATATACAGCTTACCATCGACGAATTAATATAGCTGCACAACAGAAAAATATCCTGTATAGGACAACAGACATTATATCATGCAACCAAATACCCACCACTCATGCCCTTAGTCATGCTACTCTTGCCACAGGAAGGCTCTGCAAAAACGTTTGTAAGGTGCACCAATGCTATGAACATGTGAGAGGCAAAGATATATATCATTCTTCCTTTAGAACACGTTTATCAGTCAACAACCCTTACATTAATAGGAATCTTACTGCCAACTAACTTTGAATAATAAATTGGTGCATGGGTATGGCTACATTAAGTTGGTTCCTAAGTAGACGTACAACTTTGTATTACATTGGTCAAGGAACACTAGTTCCTTATGATTAAGGCACGAACGAGAATCAGAACTGGCAAGATATCCCATGCCAATATGGATGATTGGGTCCATTGTAATATAGCTTCCACCATTAATATACCATCATGCACATAAAATCATTTATCTAGTCACACCACATTAATGTGCAATTTAGACCCTCAAATGACACTGATAAAATCTGTCATGCCACAGCTTCTCTGGTCTTCTCGGTGTCTATAACTAAGTTTAACTTTAACCAGTTTAAATTTGACAACAAATAAAATGCAGCAGCAGAACATCATTACCTCCCAGTCAATGAGGCAATTTCTGGCAATTCCACTGGTACTAGGTGCGCATCTGAGGTGAAAATTAAACAAATATTAAGACAAAAATTTTGGCATAAACCTTCTCAAAAAAAAAATTTCTGCATAAAAGGAAATTAAAACAAGAAATATGGTTCAAATAAATATTCAGAATGAAGAATCCCACAGCTCAAAATTACTGTTAAAAGTTATATTCAAATAGTTTTTTTTTTCTAGGAGGTGTGTGTGTGTGGAAGGAGGAGGAGGTGGGAGGGGGGAGGTTGTGGGCGCTCTTTAACAGATAAAAATATCAGGAACATACCAAGAACAAAGAGATGACATACCCAGAGAAGGAGGTCTTGATGTAAAATGAACTGAACCTAATGTTGTTGACTTGGAAAATGATATCAGTATTGAACGCCCTTCGGGGTCCCATGTTGCGCCCTAGAATACCATTCAAGAAAAATGTGAAAACCTTCTAGTATGAGAGATAATGATTAAAGATCACTAAGTTATTTTTTTGAGAGGGAGAAAAACACTCCACTTTTCATCACCAACTATGATCAACGAACAACTACTTCCTTAATGTTATGTTCCCTAAAAAATAGAGAATCTGATGTTTCAGAAAAAACTTACTGTAACATTTCCACTAGTAGAAGACCAGGGCTCCGATACCCATGTGTTTGTCTCCCACAAGTAAAATGTTCCATCACTGAGACAGAGATAAGAAAAGAGTAGGATTAATATTTTTGAAGAAGAGTAAAATTAAGTATGATCCTCCTCTGTGCATAACATAAACTACATTAGAAATGGGATTTCGACATACAATTTCGCTGTTAGAAAATAATCTCCGTTCGGCGACCAATTTAGCATTGATATGTTACCCAAACCACGACGTATAGGAGTTCCTATCCCTGTAAAGAAAAGAAATGATGTAATTCACTTCTGCAAACATATAAGACAGTTGAAAGATAGAAAAGGCAAGCCGGAAGAAAACTTTACTGTTTTCCCTGAAAAGGAAGATATTTGTTATATAACTCAACATGCAAGCTAAGTCATCAAGTTACACTCGTTGGCTCATAAACAGACAAAAGACAAAATAAAATATAGATATGAACTGTTGTTGAAGGGAAACAACAACAACAAAGCCTTATCCCACTAGGTGGGGTCGGCTACATGGATCATACGACGTCATTGCGCTCTATCAGTAACCAAATTTTTAGGTATATTATTCGTTAATAGATCTCGTTCTATTAGCTCGCCAAGTGTTCGCTTTGGTCTCCCTCTCCCTCTTTTAATCGGACTCCAGATTGTTTGCTCTACCCTCCTTACTGGCGCATCTAATGGCCTTCTCTGAACATGACCAAACCACCTCAAACGATTCTCTACCAGCTTCTCGCTAATAGGGGCCACTCTGACTCGTTTACGTATATGGTCATTCCTAATCTTATCCTTTCTAGTATGACCACACATCCATCTCAACATCCTCATTTCAGCTACCCCCACTTTATGTTCATGTTGTCCCTTCATAGCCCAACATTCACTACCATATAACACTGCTGGTCTTATAGCAGTGCGGTAGAATTTCCCTTTAACCTTATGGGGTACTTTCCTATCACAAAGGACTCCAGTAGCCTTCCTCCACTTACACCAACCAGCTTGAATTCTATGGTTAACATCATCATCAATCTCCCCATCTTGTCTTATAATTGATCCCAAATATTTAAACTTTGTCACTTGAGAAATTATATCATCTCCTAACCTAACTTCCGAATCGCCTCTAAATTGTCTATTCGTGAAATTGCAATGCATATACTCTGTCTTATTCCTACTTAAACGGAAACCCTTTGACTCCAACGTGTTTCTCCATATTTCCAATTTTGCATTAATCTCATCTTTTGAGTCCGCTAAAAGTACGATATCATCAGCAAAGAGCATGCACTTAGGTACCTCATCTATGATACTCTCGGTTAGAGCATCCACAACTAAGTTAAACAAATATGGGCTTAAAGATGATCCTTGGTGTAGGCCAATTCTTATAGGAAATGCTTTCGTCTCTCCTCCTGGTGTCCTAATCTTAGTCAATGCCCCGTCGTACATATCTTGTATAATCTTAATATATGCAACACCCACTCTTTTCTTTTGCAAGGCTTTCCAAAGTACCTCTCTTGGTACACGATCAGCAGAAGGAAAAATAGTTACAAAATTAGCAGGATTGCAGGACAGGACTAGCAGATATCAAACACAAAAAAATGTTGATACCAGAGGAAATGCTGAGGAACTTGATTAGATTGCAACATTGACTACTATATAACTGGTTAGCATAAAATGACCTACGACCATCTAACCATGATACATAAAACCAACACCTATGATTATCAACCAATACACCTTGTACTTATATCATTGCACCAAGAAAGAAAATGTTACGAAAGAGGGTTGTTTTGTTAAGAGACCCATTGATTAGTATCAGGTGATGCATCATTTATATCACATACATTCATTATGTGTCAGGTTGATGCCACGACATTTCCCTCAATTAATCTACATTCATTGGTAGTGTTTGGTGACGGTTGAATAAATGCTGAACCAAGCCTTTATTCCCCCACACAATAGATGTCACTCCGGTGGGTCACACCATTAACCATATTCCGATCAAAGAGAAATATGATGGCACTCCTCCCTAGGAAATTTTTCCCTGCCCTTTTATTCCTCGACAATGGGGTTAGACGTAATTAGTGTATATACCAATTGTTAACCAAAGTCAATGGATAAATAACCTTAATGAATAATAATTCCTTCAAACCAACAATTCTTGTTCTAGAATAAGCCTTGTTTAGTTAAACGCTTTTGTTGTCTATAAATTGCCTTCCCCTCATCCATCTTCAGACAAGTATAAAATGATGGAGATATACATACAAATCAATCCATAGTGAACTATCTCTACTCTCTAGTGTGCTATTTTTATTTGGCAGCTATCTCAGCTACTTTTTTTTTCTTTTTGTGCAGAACTAGGTACTTCTTTTTCTTCTTGGGTAGATATACTTTTAATAATGTGGAGAAGCTAGATTGATACATCAGTGTCATGTTTTCGATTTTCATTTTTCTTTGGATTTTCGGTTGTGCTGCCAACACATTTATCCTTTCTCTGTGTTAGACAACAAACTGGTGCCATGCTTTACCATTCAAAACACTGACAAAAAAAAACCATTCCCCTAGAATCTTAGATATCTAGAAGACATTTATAAAGATTAAAGATACTTCAATGTTTCCCAAAAATTCAAAGAACAACATGAATTTCATGTCGATCCATTCCATACTAAATGAATATCAAATAATGTGGATATAAAATGGGGACATTAGCTCTCCCATTTTTGGAAGAAATACAGTTGAAGCTTCTGATATTAACAGTAATAAAGAAAAAAATGTTAGAAATAATGCTGACGTATTCTTGAAAAAAATGTTGACATGTTGATTTATTAGCCACATTAAACAAATTAAAATGCATCTACGCATTCCAGTAGTTGAAACAGTCTCATCATAATTCAGATTTAGAAATTTGATTTCAAATCAGAACATGAACGAGCAACAGTATTATCTGTGCTCCAGCATAAATATTTTGATGAGGAATCTATGAAAAATATGTTTGAAATTACCTTGAGAAATATCCCATACTGTAAATGATGAGTTTGAAGATGCAGCGGATGCCAAATATGTGATATGATGTCAAGAAACCATCATTTGTAGAATTGTCGATAAAAAAAAAAAGATAATACAACAGAGAGAGTTTACACAGGTATTCACAGAAAAACTTTCTAGTTCAGTAGATCCATAACAATTGATTCGGTTCTATTTGGAACACTAACTCAAATCAATCTATATATTGACATTAAAAACTTACTAGAGAAAATTTCAGAAATTGATGTGAAAAAATGAGATTCAAACTAATTTTTTAGGTAAGCAACTGGGGTTGTCAGAAAATGAAAAAGGATATCTTCCATCAGGATTCCAGCAAAGTGCACTTATTTCTTCCCCATCAGTGCTTCTTAGAAAATCTACCAGGACCCATCGAACACCAGATCTACCAAGAGAGCTGATAGAAGAAGTAACTCCAGTCCTCACAGGTGGTGCATTGCCTGGATAGGATGAAGACCATAGGCATATTCCCTTCCTGAAAATTTAAAGAACTCATGTTGTCTGAATCCCATGCAGTTACTAATCTCAGAATTCATAACCGTGTGTAGATTAAAATTTCTCAGAAGTCAAACAATGATGGTAACTTAATTCTAAAGGGAAAGATATTGTTTTTAGCACAAGATAAAAAATATTATATTTTGATAGATAAACTTCAGTTTAGAAATAAAAACATTGTCAGGGGACCTACTAGAATAACTTAGCTTTTGCATCATCCTGACATGTCTCTTTATCAAGACAAGTCTTATGGAAGCAGAGCACAAGTTTTCTTAAAGGAAGAAGTTTCTGGGGCATGAGCATGCAGTGAATTGGTTTGTGTTTCCAACTTTCAAGGTCTCAAACAAAAGCAATGATATGTCACTTCCACAGTTATGTTGAGGCAGCAAGACACGAGAATCCTTTATTTACTGCTTAATGAGAGAGACAAGCAGGAAACTAAGAGTGCAGTGTATAAGAACACTTATCATATGCAATAAAAAAACAAGTTTTCTTAGAGGAAGAGGTTTCCGTGGATTGGATGTGTAGTGACTTGGTTTGTCTTAACAATAAACTTTTTAAGGTTTCAACAAAATCAATAAATGTGGCATTAAGAGTGTTATACTAAGACAGCAAATCCCAAGAATCCTTGGAAGAGATACTTATTGATCCAAGTGAGACTAGTATTTGGAGACAAGTAGGCAGCCACAGGCATCAGGCATGAGAATGCTATTGCATGTGAAAGAGCACAAGTTTTCTTAGAGGAAAAGGTTTCCAGGGCTTGGTTGTGTCGTCAATTGGTTTGTCTTACCGACTTAAGTCTCAACAAAAGCAATGAGTGTGCAATTCCACAGTTATGTTGAGGCAGAAAGACACATGAATCCTTGAGATGTATATTTATCAGTCGAAGAGAGATACAATTGTCTGGAGACAAGTAAGCAACCATCGGTGTCCGGCATGAAATATTATACTACTTACTTGCATGCAACAGAGAGCATCATGCCACTGTTTGGCCTCCATTCAATTGCTTTAACACCTTTTTGGGTCTCGCTGGTCAAAATGCATGGATCTTTACAATCTGACAACAGTAAAAGTTGTGATTATACAGGGCTGCACCATGCATGCTTTTAGTTGGTCCTCTTTACTAAATTCATAAAATAAAGTACTTGAAAGGGTTGGCACTATACATCCAGAACCGATATGTATACTTGGACGGTACCTGAATCCTCAAAGTCACGTACAGTCACTTGATTTGGGCCAGATATAAATGCTAGACAGTGTTTATGCTGATGCCAAGCGGCTCCTTGAGTTTCGATTTCTGTTGACATACCTAACTATAACAAATTGGTGAGAAACTACACAATGATTCACTGAAGAAACTTAGAGCATGAAATACATATGCTACAAAGTAATGAACTAAAAAGAACTAACGTCGTTAGGTTGAAAAATTCGCCTGATGGATTCAGCAATAAACGTTTTCAAACCAGCAAAAATGGTTGCGCGAGCATCATCATTGGATTCCTGTTCCGTAGCTTCCTCAAGTTGAGGCATAAAAAGATCCGACTGAAAAGGGACAGGACTAAAAACCATTCCCTGTATCACCAACTCCAAGGATCAACAACAACGCAATTGCACGTATTCCTCCACCAAATCAACCATGTAAACCTTATCTTATAAGTAGAGCATAGCAAAATTCGCGCTCTAAAACAATAAAGATGAGCGGAAAAAGACATCTTTCCAGGTTACGAATCAACAAAACCTACCAGAATTTTTCCGTAGGCGGCCTTTGCCCCCTCATCTGTGAGATTATCCGCGGTAACTGGGGAAAGATGAGAGAAAAATGCAGCAAAATTTGAATACATAGATAACAAATTTCATCAACAAGTTGATGGGGAGATGCGATTCTTACTGAAATCTCGATTAATCTCGCAGACGGTGACCACTCCCGGGGGCGGAAAGCTCGGCATTTTGACCTACAAATGCTGGAAAAAAAAATGTTAGGGTTTTTGGAAGGGTTATGAACAGATTCCACTGCGAAGAGGGGGAGGGAGGAGGGTTTATAGAAAAGGGCCGGGAAAGCTGTTGGAGTAAAGCGTTACGTTATAGTCACCGTTTTGTGCGGTCCTGAAGGAAAAAAATGTATCCGTTACATTACATATCGTGTTACTTTCAAACAATAAATGAGGCATCACAAATCAAGTTCGGTTGGCACACCTAATTAGTAAGGGTATGTCTCAAATTGAGAGATCGGGAGTTAGTAGCTTCGAGTTCGAGCTCTAGAGTCGCCAATTTAGTCAGAGGGATATCATTTCTGCTCTTACCTTCGACTCTGGATCATTTAGATGCTAGTAGTCCTGGACAACAATGGGTATTTACCGAAAAAAATAAATAGGGCATCGCCGTCAATATAACATAATTTTCTTTTTTTTTAACTAAGATTGATTGACATATCTGCTTAGTAGAAGTGTGTCGCGAATTTAGAGATCGAGAGTTTAGTAGCCTCGAGATCAGATGAATATTGTTCTGCTCTTTATCTCGATTTTGGATTAGTCAACACTAGACACCGGGGCTCCGAACATATATCTAAAAAAAGTAATTATCTTTTCTTGACAATAAAGAGATCTGACATGAACTTAAGAGTTATTTCAAATTATAGTTTTTAGATAATTAACTTATTCTGCACGCCAATATATCTATTTAAAATTGAGAGTTTTAAAAATATAACAATGTCATTTAAAAAAATAAAATTATGAAAAAGACAACTTAATCTAAAGATACTTTCCCTAACATGTATAAAAATAATAGAAAATAAATGAAAAAAAACTGTCCGGGACAGAGTTGATTTGATTTACACGACATTTTTTATTATTATAAAAATCCACATGAAAAAGACAAAGTTAAATAAATGAACGTTGTAAATAAGGAGGTCCTAGATCCAATAATAATAATAATAATAATAATAATAATAATAATAATAATAATAATAATAATAATAAAATAAATGTTTTCTTCTGATAAAGAATAACTAAAATACTACAAAAAGAAATTTTGAATTGTGATATAAAAAAGTCTAAAATAAAACAGATCCTAAAAATAAAATAATCTTAAAGTCTTAATCGAATTTTTCAAAAAAAAAAAAAACTCCAACTAATAAACGAGCAAAACAACAGCAATAACGAACAATGGCGTCCTCAGTGCCACTTCCGCTCTCTTCCTCGCCGCCGCCTTCGTCGTCGACGTCGACGTCGACGGCGGACTCCGTCGAGCTCCTCTTCCATGGCTCCACGGCCGCCGCTCCCCGCCAAATCCGGCAGTCCCACTGCGGCCTCCTCAAGACCGGCCTCGTCCCCTCCGACGCCCGTCTCACCACCAAGCTCCTCTGCGTCTACGGCGGCGCCCGCCTACCCGACGCCGCCGTCGCCCTCCTCCGCTCCGTCCCCTCCCCGGACGCCTTCGCCTTCTCCGCGCTCTTCTCGGCCCTCTCCCGCGTCCGCCTCCTCCTCCCGGCGCTTTCCCTCCTCCCCGCCGCCATGATCTCCCTCCGCCTCCCGCCCGACCCTTTCCTCCTCCCCGCCGCCATCAGAGCCTCCGCCTCCCTCCCTTCCCTCCCCCTCGGCCGTCGTCTCCATGCGCTATCACTTTCCTCCGGCCTCGCCGTCGATCCCTTTGTGGCCTCCGCCCTCGTCTGCATGTACTCCAAGTGCGGCGCTGGGAGCGACGCCCGCGCCGTGCTCGACCGAATGCCGGAGCCCTGCGTCGTCGCGTGGAGCGCGCTGGCTTCTGGATACGCGGAGCGCGGAATGGCCGAGGACGCGACGACGGCGCTGCGAGAGATGCGGAGTGCCGGAGCGGAGCCCAATTCGGTCACCTGGAACGGGCTCATCACCGGTTTTAATCGCAGCGGGTGCTCGCGCGAGGCGGTGTTGGCGTTCAGGAGCATGCACTCTGAGGGTCTCAGAATGGACGAGGTCGGATTCTCCTGCGCGCTGTCGGCCGTCGGCGATTTGGAGGATGTCGGGACTGGCGAGCAGATTCATTGTCAAGCTATCAAGGCGGGATTGGATGACAACGCCTGTGTGGCGAGCTCCCTCGTTGATATGTATGGGAAGTGCAGTAGACCTCATGCTATGGTAAAGGTGTTCGATGGAATTGCCCATACAGATGTGGGTTCTTGCAATGCTCTCGTTGCTGGGCTCTCCCGAAATGGACTTGTTCAAGATGCTTTGGAGGCGTTCAGAAAGTTTCAAGCACAGGGAGTTCAGCTAAATGTCGTGTCTTGGACATCGGTAGTTGCTTGTTGCTCGCAGAACGGGAAGGATATGGATGCACTGGAGCTCTTTAGGGAGATGCAGATTGCTGAAGTAGAGCCGAATGCAGTGACAATTCCATGCCTACTGCCGGCTTGTGGAAACATCGCAGCTCTGATGCACGGTAAGTCTGCCCACTGCTTTGCTCTCAGGAAGCAATTTCTCGATGATGTATACGTGGGGAGCGCTCTGGTTGATATGTATGCCAAGTGCGGCAGAATAGGGGATGCTCAGACTGTCTTTGATGCAATGCAGTTTAAGAATGTTGTGTCCTGGAATGCAATAATAGGAGGCTATGCAATGCATGGAAAGGCAAAGGATGCCATTGAGTTGTTCCTTGCAATGAAGAGAAACCAGCTGAAGCCTGACTTTGTAACCTTTACATGTCTGCTTTCTGGTTGTGGCCAGGCTGGACTGACGGAGGAGGGCGAACGCCTATTTAGTGAGATGCAGCAAGAGCATGGAATTGAGGCTAGAAAAGAGCATTATACTTGTATGGTTAGCCTCCTTGGTCGGGCAGGAAGGTTGGATGAGGCTTATGACATGATAAAAGAGATGAAAGTTGAACCTGATGGATGTGTTTGGGGAGCTTTGCTCAGTTCTTGTAGGGTTCATCATCATGTCCGATTAGGGGAGATCGCGGCACAGAGGCTATTTGAATTGGAGCCTGGAAATGCTGGAAATTATGTGTTGCTTTCAAACATTTATGCCGCCAAAGGGATATTGGATGGGGTTGACAGGATGAGGGCTAAGCTGAAAAACATGGGGCTTAAGAAAGATCCAGGATGTAGCTGGATTGAGATCAAGGACAAGGTTCACATGTTGTTGGCCGGGGACACATTGCACCCTCAAACGGACCTAATAATGCAGAGATTAGAGAAAGTTCACATAGAGATGAAGAGATTAGGATACCTTCCGAGCACTGATTTTGTCTTGCAAGATGTCGAGGAGCAAGACAAAGAACATATCTTGTGTGTGCATAGTGAGAAGTTGGCAATAGCTTTAGGGCTAATAAGCACACCACAGGGAACACCTCTTCGGGTGATCAAGAACCTTCGCATTTGTGGCGACTGTCATGATGCAATCAAATTCATATCGAACTTGGAGAGCAGGGAGATATTCGTCAGAGATACTAACAGATTCCATCACTTCAAGGATGGAAAATGTTCTTGTGGAGATTATTGGTGAGTATGCAACAAACACTAAGATGTTGAACCATGAAGTAAGGTGAAAACTCAACAATGAGATCCTCCAAACAGTTAAATGGATAAAAGCCCGAGAACCTGAACAAGGGTTACAACTCAAAAGTGAGCATCTTCCAACCAATTAAGGTAAAACACCACTGAGGAGAAACAAAAGGATCCAGGAGTTAAAACTTCTGAATATATAGAAGCTTGAACTACAAACAAAATGAAGAATTCTTTTGTTATCAAGGGGATGAGGAAATCCACATGGAATTTTCACTCCGAAGGGGAACTGTACCAAGATGTTCACCGTCTTCTAGAGCTGCCGGTCGTTTGCTGAAACCTGTTACTCTACATTTCTGTGATGTCAAATCAGACGGGCTTGCGGATTTTGCGTTTTACTCGCACAGCCAGTACTGAATTTTGAGCTTGTTAAAGATGATCACATCAATTACGTATTTATTTATTCTTTATCGCAGAATTATCTGTCATATTATTTGAGGATGGTAGGATTGATCCAATTGTATAAAAAAAATAGATTTTAACAGCCAAGGCGTGTATATTAGTATGTATCTATATCAGAGTATATTTGTATCCATATAAAACTGACGAAATGAGTTGACATCAATACAAAGTCGGAAAAGAAAGCTATATATATATAAATGATGGCCTTTTTTTCTCAGGAAGAAAAAATGTACATCACTATCATGTTTAGCTCCTTATCTATCACACATTTGTATGAGAATTAGATTCAACGTGGCATAAACCTTGTATCATAAACATTTATACATGCCCAGCATATCTTACTTCAAGAAGTAACATGTTCCTGGTGACTGGTAATTACAACAGACTGCGTTGCCCTGGAGATACCAAGTATATTTTTGCAAAGCTACGACTGGATCTGCACTTCCTTCTAGCACAAGTTTCAAGCCGTAAACAAATTTAAAGAATGGGGAACGGAAGAATCCTCTCAGAGGGTGGTGACACTTTTTGCAAGATTCCTTGGTTGATCCACATCAAATCCTCGTAGAACTGTTAGATGATATGCCAGTAACTGCAAACAAATGTGGAGAGCAATATGAACCCATTAATTCTCATAGCTACTATAATTTAGTTTTATCCACATAGATAAGAAGAAAAACCACTCCTGATAATCTAATAGTCTGTTAATCACTTACTCCACTTTAACTTTTTTTCCTATGAGAGAAGTTTCTAAGTCTCTCGCTCTCTCTCCCTCCATATATATACATATATATCTTGTGTGCACATGTTAATTCAGTAGGACAGACATTTCCATATACAGCAGGTATCTGCTAGAAACCATATCGACTAAATGGTCGACCGGAAGAAACATTCAGAGATCACTATGCCATTTTAAAAACCAATCTGGTTCTTATAAGTTGAGTAGGAATAGATGGAGTGAGTAGTTCGACAGACTGGAAAGAAAGATATGCTACTAAATGAGATAATGAGCCTGTGGGAGTCTGGCATGAGGGAAAGTTTTGCAGAGGAAATAGGATGGCAGCTAAAGTGTGGAACCATCCAAATATGAGAAAAAAAACTTCACAGGGCAAAAGTGAGACAAAAATGGAAAACAACGGTGAGTTTAGGCTGGAAAATGAGTGAGATAAGAGAATTTGAAACAAAAAAAGTAAGATCAGTAGCAAGATAAAATCCGAAAAAGTGAAAACCAGATAAAGAGTGAGGTACAAACAGAAGAAAATAGCCAAAAAAGAAAACAAAAGGAGAAAAAGCTGATGGAGGTGAATGTGGAAGAGGTAAGCAATACATCCTTTCTCTGCATAGGGTTTCCCTCAAGAAAAACGATCTGTACAGGTACATGGTTAGTATTCTGTTTATAACACAAAAGTAAAATTACTTGTTCAATTCTGTCAATAAATGATCATAAAGCTCCTGAAGATCATTGTTTTGAGCTCTTATCATGGGCAGCTAGAATTTTTCATATTTATGAATTATCTGTGTAATGCTTAGTCCTAATTTGGAATAAAAGTGACGTCGAATACACAGTTGGAAACAGCATTCTGAAACAGACACGAACAAATAAAGAAGATTTTTTTTCTTTATTAATATGGGAAAAATGATCGTGTCATGCACTTTCCATGTCACGCGCGTGTCAAGCGGTCTTCTTCATTTTTTTGACATCTTTCTTTAGTTATAACTTAAAAGATCATTGATGACCTTTCAAAAAAAAAAGATCATTGATGATGCTCAAAAAGTGATTCAAACTGTCAAGAGTAATTATATTTGTCACTTTAAAATTTTAAGAATTTTTGGACATTATTAACCTTCATAATGAATATAATCATTTTGTATAATTTACTATATTGTAAAACTATTTTTAAGCATCATCAATGACTGGGAGATGTCAAAAAATAAAGAAAAGAATACGGAAGGTCGCTTGACACGAGCATGAAACGAAAAGTGCATGATATGCTCATCAACCCCTACATATATATATATATATATATATTGAGTGAAACAAACTTATGCCGCTATTGCAATGGCAATACCTGTAATGGGACTATGTTAATGACTGGTTGCAAGCAATCTGCAACCTGAGGAACTTCAATTGCTCTGCAAAATTTGCTAGGGCATACAGATGACGCGTCACCTTTGGAGCATAACACTATTAGGCGACCTTTTCGTGCATGAAGTTGCTGAATTACTGATTGTTGTTTACTGTTGACAAGCACCCAAATGTTTAGCATAAATATTACACTCAGAGATAATATCACCTTTGATAATGACAGACTAAACCTGAAGGATGCATCTCGTGTGGCGATAACAATGATTGGAAGGGTCTCATCCACTAATGCTAATGGACCATGTTTCATTTCACCAGCAAGCATGCCCTCACTGTGCATAAGTGCTACTTCCTTCACTTTTAGGGCACCTTCCAAAGCAGTGGCATAATTGTAGCTTCTACCAAAGACGAGGAGTGACTCCGTATCTATCAATGATTTGGCAAGTTCTTTCATTTCAGCATCAAGTTTCAGGACCTCACTTATTTTTCCTGAGAACAAAAGGACACATTATGATTAATCTATCTATGTTCTGGGTGCTTGCTAATAATACACTCGACTTTTAGCTCTTTCTGCAGATGCAATGCATATATTATTTTAGCTGGTCTGCAATATTTTTTCAGAGAATTTGAGCAATATTTTTCCCACTTTTAAGATATTGTATATCTTTTAAGTTTTCCTTGAAGTACAACTCAGAATGATGCTTCACACCCTTCCCCATATCATCTAACATATGCACAAATCTTGCAGCAACTCTAGAGCAATGTGACAGGAAAAAAATGAGAAGTGCAAAGCTTATATATAGGTTTAATATACTTGCTTAGCACACATCTATGCAGACCGAAATTTAAACCAAAATTACTAGCAATTTTGAATCAAATCCGCTCTGCATAGATGGCTATCTGTGTGTGTGTGTGTGTGTGTGAGTGTGTGTGCGCGCGCGGACGTGTGTGTGCGTGCACATGGGTGCGTGCATGCGTGTGTGTGCGTGCGCGTACATGTAGGATATGGCCAATGCTATATGTATGTCATATATGCATGCACATGGAGGATATGGCGAATGCATTCTGGTGAAAAGTAACATACCTGGCAGCTCTGAGAGTTCAGTTATAATGGCCTCCCTTCTAGGTTGAGTTGAAATTTTGTCAGATCCAATAGCCAATGCCATCATAGCCATAACCACAATCTGGCTTGTATAAGCCTAACCATGAAGGATATTCAATATGGAACCAAATCTTTTAACAATTTAGTCAAAGATAAAGGGCATAATTAATACTGGGTAAATAGGACATAATAATGTGTACCTTCGTGCTAGCAACACCTATCTCACAACCAGCATTTATGTGAATGCCGCAGTGTGTTTTTCTGGCCAATGTACTGCCAACAGTATTTGTTATGCCAACACATAATGCCCCATTTCCCAAGGCATATTCAAGTGCAAGCAGGGTATCTGCAGTTTCCCCAGATTGACTTACAAAAACTGCTGTATCTTCTCTGTAAATTGGGCCTTGTCGATCCAGTAAATCGCTCGCAATTTCCATGGTAACGGGAATGCCTTTTTGCCCAAAAGAGGATATCAGATGCAGAGTCATCTAGCTTAAAACATATGGAACATATAACGATAAGCCAACTAACCAGATAACTCTTCTAAAAATGGTCTTGCAGCTAGAGCTGCATTATAGCTCGTACCGCAACCAATAAAAATAATTCTCTTGCTATGCCTGATTGTTTTCATGTGCTCCTTCAGTCCACCCAAAACAACACCTTGATCTTTGAGCCTTCCTCGCATGGTTGTAGTCAAAGAATGTGGCTGCTCATGGATTTCCTTCTGCATGAAGTGGTCATAGTTTCCTTTTTTTATTTGTTCAACCTCCATTTCTAAGACAGATAGCGCACGCTGCACTGAAGCAGGTTTCTCTTTGCCATAATCAAACTTCAGTATCGATACACAGCCATCCTGTTAGATGAGGAATACTGGACTCTTTAGTATCTAAGTTTATTCTTTTGGAAGGAGAAAGGATGGCTACATAACATCATTATCTAAGTTTATAAAGAAACATTGAGCAGAGAAACTCGTCAAGGGTACTAACATTTGAAATATAATAAGATAACTAAATTTGTTAAAAATGATATGCATTATGCAGGTTGAAACTATAATAAAGCATAAAGCATGTATAGGACATATGAAACCAAATTGGAAGAGAATCATGAACTGGAAACTAGAAATATGTCAGCTGTGAAAACTAAGATATTTAAATCAAGTTTATGGAACTTATGACAGGCAACATGTATACCGACTAACTTGCAGTGAATGGAGAAACACAACTTTCTCAAAAAGAAGAAAATCCTTGTGAATTCACTATAGCATCAGAGCACAAATATATTAAAAATGTATGCATGTGCATATTATATTTGACAAACAAATCCAACATCCCTATCACAAAAAGTCAAAGAAATAGATAAAACGTTACCTTGATATGAACAACTTCATTATCTTCAATAGCCAAATAATTTTTAGTATGCTCGACGATAGCACATAAATCACTCGAGAAGAAGAGTTCTTTAGGCTTCCCATTTGTCGTGAGGGCTTTTACGTCATGAAATAATTTTCCACTATTTTTGTCCTCTGAAAGTTCCTGTAGCATAGTTCATTGATGATAGATTTTACAATGAAGAACACCCAATAGTCAGACATGCAAGAAAGTGAACACGAGCATGAAGATTAATTGAAACGAAATACAGAAAATGTGTAGTAATGAAAATATAAAAGGAATATTCAAGTTCATATAAAAAGTAACAAAATAAACTAAGGATGAAATTACTAGATGTGAAGAGGTGAAAACACAAATGGGCTGTCAGCAACAGAAGAATGACACCCTATTTTACTTATGTTCCCATCTTAATATCTTCTAATTAAATGTAGCAAGATAGCATACAAAGAATAAGACAATATGCTATTTCTCAATATGAGCAAATAAGAAAAGAAAAACTTACTTTCACACCGAGGATCAAAGTGCTTCCACGCTTGCAGGCAATCAATTCATTTGGATAATGCGCACTTTTAAATATAAGTGCATAGGCTCCTTCAAGTTGTCTCATAACTTCTGTGACAACTTGACTAAAGGTAACAGTCTCTTTGCCTGAAAAGAAGTGATTACCAAAGAGTCAGAAACATGCTACAACAATCAATTTAACATGTATATTAAAGTTTTTTTTTTTGAGAAGCACGTATATGAAAGTTTAAACAACAGATTCCAAAAAAAAAGTTCTGAAATGAACTCTGAAGTCTGAACACACACCACCCACTATAATTCCTTAAGAAGATACTTCTACTAAGTAATTCTAGAAATCTAAGTCTGAATGGAATGAACTTAATCATTATAGAAAGTGGATTCGGATAGTAAGGTACTAAGTCAATGTCCTGCAGATTTAAACAGTTTGTGAATGGAAAAAAGAAAGTCAGCTCAGTTTGCCCAGCCCTACATTTTCAAAACAAGAGTGCATGTGTTTAGATGTGAGGATAACAAAGACAAGAAAGTGATACTACGATTCTCTTTATTTATACACTTGTATGTAATGTCAAAAGGAAATCCAAAAATGACAAGGATTTGTAAGTAAACAAAGATTCTACCATCTCCTTCATGAGCCTGATCGAACACAAATTTTGCAAGTTTGGGAATAACTTCTGTATCAGTATCTGATTCAAAAGTGAATCCATGTCGAGTTAGTGTCTCCTTCAACACCTGAAGAAATGTAAAAGGAGGTCATCACATAAGGATTATGTTCAATTAAGTTTCAATTGCATTTTGTACAAGAAAGAAATTCAATTGAAGTTTTCAAGATTAAATCTGAAGCATCATGCAACACTAAATTCAAGTGATAAACTACGTGGGTTATTAGATGAGCTCTCCTAATGCAACAAATCCATAATTATGATTCAGCGAAGCATGATAACACAGATATTATAATAACCAAGAATGAAAGATATTTTTCTAGTTTAATGCAACTGAAGATGGAATTGTTTCTTAATACCTATAATAGCTAAGTATCACTTTTGAATCTGTATTAATTCAATGGGGGATGTATTCATTTTTTTGTTTGGCATCTATTGCGTGAGATCTTTGGTTTCCCTCTCTAAATGATTTTAGCATTTGCCCAACCATATACTAATTGGGAGAGCTACATCGTTCCAGTTTCGAGGTAAGGTAATTAAGTCCTTGTAGTTGTAAGACTTCTCCAATCCGAAATGTGGTTGAAAAGATACAAAGGTTATGAAAAGCAAAACTATTTTCATGCATTTACTTGAATCTCATTCAGTGCAGGAACAAACCTCATAATTAGTTATTATTCCATTGTGGACAACCAAGAATTCGTTCCATGAACCTGACGATTGTGGATGACTATTTCTTGGAGCTGGCACACCATGTGTAGCCCACCTAGTATGAGCTATTCCAGCATGAGTGAAGAATGATTCCTCCAAATTTATGTCCATGTCATCTACCTCTATAAGCATCAACAAAAATACCCCCCTGTCAGAATGATAACATGAAAGAAACATGC
Source organism: Pontederia paniculata (assembly GCA_001647135.1). NCBI lineage: Eukaryota > Viridiplantae > Streptophyta > Magnoliopsida > Commelinales > Pontederiaceae > Pontederia > Pontederia paniculata. Next base: position 32,974 of record LTAE01000203.1, on the reverse strand, counting down.
TAAATGGATAATACAAAATTTCAGATGCAAAGCTGAAGTAGAGGCAATGTTTGTCCAGCATTTATGTGCAATTCATATCCAGAAACATAAAACTCTGGTTTGTGTTGATGGAAAAGATTGCCCCTTTTAATTACATAGCTCTGAATTATGTCATTTCTCACTTTCTACATTCGGTGTAGTATAAATTATGCACTCGCATCAGAAACAGTTCGTGCTGCAATCCTTAGTTGGACGATAGACATTTTGTCAAGTAAGCGACAACAAGTTAACATAAAGGAACAAAACGACGTTCACTTACCACAGTGCAAAAACTCAATCAAGGTTGTACTCCATGTGGAAAAGAAAACCAATTAGCAGTTAACTCAGAAATTAATGAGAATTAACGGGGGCAAAAAGACCTCCAAGATCACAACTTTCTTTAAAATCGTGCTTCAATTCACCATTTCAAAGCAATGAATCAACATCCAAACTACAATCAACGCAAGGGAGGAAAAGAAACGAATCTTTCCCAGGAAAAGAGCAAGAACAGACCGAACCAGCACAACAGCAAGAATCCAAACGCAACAAAGAAAGACAACTACACTCACAACACCCCCAGGAATTGTCCCGAAACGCCTAAAAATATGCTTTTTTTAAAAAAAAATTATTTTGATGTTGTCGCTCACCGGTGTAGACCGATCTGACGAGGGCCTCGATCTTCCCTTCCTGGCGGAACACGAGGGGCGGCGCGGCAGCGTAGGGAGGGCTTCCGACACCATTGCTGCCGACGGAGGCGGGTGGGCGCAGGTCGGCGTCGATGGCGATGCCGGAGGAGTCGTAGCCCCTGTACTCGAGCCGCCTGAGGCCGTTGAATAGCACCTCCAAGATGTACCTCCGCTCCCTCGCTACATTATAGTTCAAGTACGCGAAGATCCCACACATCTTCTCGTCCTCCTCCTCCTCCTTCTTCTTCTTCTTCTTCTTCTTCTTCTTCTTCTTGTCGAGCTCGACGAGAGGAATGGAGAGGAAACGGGGAGTTTGGGAGGGATGGAAACGGAACGGAATGGAACACTATACGCACAAAAGTAATATATGGTGGCGTCCGCATATTTATGTAAGCTGACGTCAGGGGACGCTCTATTGGACCGTTGACTGGGCTCATGGACCCCATCACGTTCGGTTCTTCCCGCGATGCCCAACGGCGATGGGCCCACGCGGGATATGTTAATTGGACTGAAAGCCCATGTGGCGAGCAGAATACGTGGTAAAGATCTCACGGCACTTTGTCCATTAATTTACACATTTATTAAATTCAGACGTTTATTTTAGAAAATTGAGTAACTAAAAGTAAAATAATAATATATATCTGAAGGTGATCTTTTTAATATGGGGCACCATATTACATAGCTTATTAATAGTAAGATATAAATTTATGATGAATATTAAATTTCTCTCTTCAATTTGTTCGTCATAAATTTAATAGAAATAAGTAAAATGATGCTCCATATTTAATTATTTATAAAAAAAGAATGTCAAAAGATTCACAACCCAACTTTTGTGGTTAAGATAATATATTTGACGATTTAGTTTTGCATATATTATTTCTACAATATATTTATTTATTTGTTTATTTGAAATAATAATCTTTTAGTGATATATAATATAAAGATAGAATGTTTAGGAGTGATATTAGGATTTGTTAAAATCTTTATTGAGATTGGATTAATTGGTTCCAATTAAACTTTAGAATCCGTTTTTAGTTCATAAAATTATATCATAAAATTTATATACTTAACAAATATAGTTATGGAATAAATAATATATTATAATCATCAAACAATTGTGTTTATTATAGAAAAAAATATAGTATCATGATTTTGACTCATTAATTTTTTTTTGTAAACTTTGTGTTTAAAAAAAAAATTAAATAGTTAATAATTTAAAATAATTTTATTATATAAAATGAGAAGGTGCTAGATTTGTGTAGATTCACATAGAATCATATGAAATTCGTAATTAAAATTTTAAATTTTATATTCTTATAAAATTATATATTGATGAGAGAGAGACCAAGAGATTGTATAAAGTTTGGAAGAGAAACAACATAAGGCATCTCTTCTCTTCTCGCTGATTAAATCCATTTAATTCACTGAAAGGTTCAGTACAAAATGCAGAGCAAAAGAAAAAGAAATCATATTATGATGTGAAATTAATATTGAAGATTGTTGCATCTGAAAACGATCCGAGCTTCTACATGTAAAAATGTTTTAGTTCACAAATCAGCAGACAAGGCATGTTGCTTATATTTTTAAATGGATATTGAGTGCTCTATAATTATATACAAAGCTAAACGTAGACCAGTACGTGATTATTATTATTTTATGACAAAGGTTCTGATCATAAATCTCATCTTCTTCCTGGGAGATTCTTATGCGGCGGAAAATTCATATTTGCTCCACATAATACCTTACTATTACTGTCGACGATTCTAATCCCGAGGCATTTTTTTTGGGGTATCCGCTCGGGACCTTCGATGTACACGACTATTAGCATCTGACTAGTTCGGAATCAAGGCAAAGAGCATTCATCTGTTCAAATTGATAATTTCAATACTCGAATTCGAGATTATTAATCAGGACGCACCCTCATTATTAATCAGGTGTGCCACCAATTTTATTGTCAAGTGTCAGATAAAATCCACCCATATCAGATGTCAGATAAACAGGATCAAGGTCCAATTCTTGGCTTTCCAGTTCTAATTCTGTCAATAATTACGCTGATATTGGTATGTTATAATTGATCAGAATTCAGCAACCAGGTATGCTATTTCATGCATCAGTTTCTTTCTTGCATGTCCATAACTAAATTTGATTCTACACAATGTTCTGTCCTCGATGGATGGTTTCTAGAGCTTTTTCTCTTTCTTTTTCTATTCAAGACTCCAGAGAGTCAATAGACAATTCCATATATGATGCAATCCGAATAACAAGAATTAATCTGAGATATGTTCTGGGTTTTCATTTTTCAGCCAAACAACAGTTTTTTTACTTCTTGTTCATATCCACGACAATGTTTCTCTGGGTATATGTGTCTTCTCCTTTTCATGGCTGAACATTATCAGAGAAAAGAGAATGTCACAACTCAATTTTGAAGTCAATGAGAGATGTTCCCTCACTGGTGCTTCGTAGTGTATACTTTGGCGTCAGTGTGGTTTGTTGGTGGACTCACAGTTTTCCACTTGTATATGATAAGCACAAATAAGGTAAATTTGATAGAAAAGATATCAATAACTTTAAATTTTAAATAGTTTTTCTATCTTTTGATGTTTTAAAATTTAACCAAATAATGCAGGCAACTTATGAGAATTATCGGTATCATTCTGAGAAAAAAAGGATAATCCATATAACAAGGGTGCTTTCAGAAACTTCAGAGACCTGTTTTTGTCAATGATACCACCTTCACTGAATGACTTCAGATCCTGGGTGGTTGAAGAGAGTCAAGAGACAATAGAAGTTGGATCTTGCACCCTAAATCTTTGCGCCGAAGTAGAAGATTGACATAGAAATGGACAATGAACTTGCATTCGATAACAATTCGACTATACCGAGCATACTTCAGAACATGGATTATAGCTCAGTGATGATAGCAATGTCACAGACGGGCGTGAAGGAGATGCAATTGAACCATTTGATTTTCCCATCGCCAACGGAACTGACTTTCAAGGATCAGGAAAATTTATCCAGAGATGCCAAGGAAGAGAACCAACTTGTGATGGAATTGTTGATGAATCTGATGGAATGTCAGTAAATGGAAGGTACACTGAAGGGCATAGTAGATCAAATGGGAAATCAGCTCATGTTGAACATGACACCAGGCATCAGGTGTGTTATATTCCTGATTCTTGAAAGACAATTCCTGACTGTTCTTTTACATTTTAGATGAAAAATATAATCTACTATCAAGTGCTTGTCAATTTGGAGGCTACGACCTTCATTCTATGAGGATATGATTGGCAATAAGAATCTTAACAATACATATTTATTTAATGTGATCAATCTCCACAAGATGGGATAGCATCTGTGTCTTGTGTTTGAACGTGTACATTACTTGATTACAATTTTTTAAGAAGGAAATATATTCATGTTAGGTTGTTACCATAATATAACACCATTTTAGAATCCTAAGTTTGTTTCTTTCATTATGTTATATTTTGGCATGATCATGATTGTTTCTTTTATGATGATGTTTGGAATGATCATGAACATCTTTATATTTGAGACATCTGTCTGTGATCCTTGCTTAAAGTTTGAAGAAGAAAATCATTTAACAATTAGTCATAACTCATAACTAGTCTTTAAAAATTCCATGCTCCAACTAGGCAAAAGAAGTGGACATATCAATTGATATTCAGATCTGTTTGGACTTTTTAAAGGCAATGTAATGGTTCTTCTACTGGTAAGGCACAAATTATCTGTTGGGTTATTAAGAGAAAAACTAGATTATAGCTACTGGATAGTATCACATTGGCCATTTGAAAGTAAACCAACAAACTGTTTTACCTTGTTTGTAGGATTAGCTGCATCTTTGTTAGATCACCAATGCATGTTTGGCTTGTCTATCCGCCTGCACATTGTCAGTTTGCCAAGGTCTCTCAGAGAAGGAATAAAATGTTGTTCATATTTAAACTTGAATTTTGCATCTGTAAAGTATATTGATGTTTCTCAGTTGCTTGAGACTGCACAACAGCACAATCTCAAGGTTAAATTTTCATCAAAGCAGATTGCATCATCATAGTGAGAAAAAGCTGTAATGCTCATCTTCAGACTCTGAACGAGTCTCAAAAATAAGTACTTGCTTCTGATCTCTTCCAAGATTCAATGTTTGTTAGGAGATTGATACACTATATTCAAATAGTGGATGAGACACTTTTTTTTAGTGCATGATTTAACAGTCTTAGATTATCTTTCATAAACTTGTGCGAAGGGCTAGTGAATACCTGTTTAGAATTTACTCATCCATACCACTGGATATAGCATTAGGATAACTGGGTGTGTATCCATTTTAAAATATATATTAACACCTAAGTACATGATACTGTATCACTTGTCAACCTTGTTTTAACTGAAATATATGAATGAAGACTTTTTTAGCACTAAAAAATCCATTCTAATTTCTTTTCAAAGATAATTCTATACTTCATCCTATCATGATAATTTAGTAAATATGATAGTATCACTATTATCATTGCATTCGATAATACAATAAAATATGATCTATTCTTGCATCTGCAAAATATATGCAATGATGATATACTATCAAATTTATTTAGCATCAACAATTCGGATATATCTGAATAACAAGACTCAAACTGCCTGAATATAACAAGTACATCATACCAGTCAGAAAGATGCCTAAATACAAGATGCTAAGGAATAATATTCCCAAAAGCAGAGATTATTAACCTGTTAAACTGGAAATTTATAGGCCCTTCAAGTCTTTCTCTTACCAGTAAAAGTTAGTAAGAGAGAAAATATCAACTACAAATATCCATATATATGTTTGCATCTTGGCTATGACAATTTGTGAAGTAAAAGTAAAGCTGTTGTTGTGCATCAACATAGCGTAGGCATTTATTCATATCCATAAGTTTAAACCTGAATTAATCAAAATGAAACTTAATTAACACGTCAAATGCGTCGATCCATTGGCACACATAGACACAGCAAAGAATCAACATTCAAGGCTGATACACATCAGGAAGCTGGAGGCCGACACTAGCAGCAGATTTCTTCAGTGTCTTCTTCACTTCATCCGAACGATCCACAGCTATGTTGTAAGAGAAAAGCAACTCCTGAAGGCAAATTTATCAACATATTCAAATCAGTGGGATTATATGGATAGTGTGAAAAGGATTTGCTAATAAACAGATAAATATATTCGTGAGAAGTAAGCATGGTGAAAGAATATGCAAGTCGATTATGAGGATCTTTGAAATGGGAAGCAACTTGGTGCTTTCATCTGTATAATGTGGCCTGCCTTTTGCATAAAAAAACCAAGATTGATTATGGAATCTTTCATGATTCTTCTACATGTACATGCTACCTCTACACAGAAGAAGGATGAGATTATGCAGCTGAAAGGATGTGGAACATCAATGAAGATGAGTGAACCAGAAAGTCAGGTGGTCTTTGGTTAGGCAAACAGGTAATTTCTTCTTAAATTCTTATTGAATGGTCTAATGATGTTTGAATGAGGAAGAATACAATGGTACACTAAGCAATATCAAACAATAACCAGTCATATTGCCATTCAGAACGCCCTTGACCCTGCAAATGTTGACTTTTTTTTAGATGGTGCAAATGTTAAAATACAGGCGATAAAGTTGCATGAAGGCACAGTTTCTTAAAGTCGACAAAGATAACAGTTTGGTAATGTCGACATGCCTATAATTGAGAATTTGATGTCAGCATGATAAATCTATGCACCATTTTGCACGTTGCACAAAAGCAACAATGTTATTTTCTCACTCCTTCTTTGATTACCTTTTTACAGTCTCTAATTGGCAAAACCTCTATTTGATATCTTCATGAAGTATACTTATTCATATTTGTGAGTTTCATCAAGTAACTGTTGCCTATCTTGAGTGTATAGAGCCTGATCTGTTATTAGTTAGGCTAAGGTGCCAATAATCGTGTATGGGATAGACTGCAGTTATCTGATGAAACTCACAAATATAATAATTAAGGTTAATCAGCCATTCCTTAAGAACAATAGTCTCACATTGAGTTTATAGCAAATGCTCTGATTTTAAGAAATGCTTTGTAATGTGTGCAATTCGGAGAAATGGTTAGCAAGCAAATACAACCAGGAATTGTCACTTAAGCAAGGCCAAGACAGAACATTATTAATATTTCAGTTGTGCCCAGCATTTGAGTTCAAGTTTTCCATAAGATGGAGATGTGTACAACTATTTTGTACAATGATGAAATGAATATTTTTTAATCCTAATTGATAAAAACTCTGGAAACTATGTGACATAAAATTGTGGAAAGAAATAGTTAGTGCTGCAAAAGGATAAGACATCTTTTTTGTTATTGTGGACAAACTATTTATCGACCATGAGTGCCATTTCCAAATGTCTGAATGCCCGTTATAAGAAACATACTTCTTTCTCAGAGATGCCCAAAACATGTTGAAATTATAAATGAGAAGAATTGTTCAGACATATAAAACAAAGATGGACCATGTTTCTGATTCAGAAGAAGATGATGCAGAAAGACAGACCTTATGGTGGTGCACACTGTTAAGAAGGAAGGTATAATCACGGGCAAGCTTCATTTTACTCTCAATGGCAGCCTTATCAGACAGAGAAGCGTGCTTTCGGAACTCTTCGGTAATGTAATCTGCGAAATGCCGTTTGCTTCCATCCTTGCCAATATGCTTCTGTACAGCTTTGACAAGTTCACGGTAAACCTTTGCAGCTTGCATGGTCTCAGATCAGACTTCAGAGATCTCCTGAACCACTAGCGATATCTGCAATACCATCGGATAAGAACAAAATCATGCTTTTTTTTTCCATTTTCACTATACTTATCTTTTGAATTCATATTGCGCACAATTCTGTTCACCTCTCGGTATGAGACTATGGCCCGCCGCGGAGGAGGGAGCAGCAGTCGGCCCGGCGGCGACGGCGCAACGGCGGCGAGGACGGGAGGAAGAGGAAGAGGACAGCTAACGGATCAAGAGAACAATGGAAGCGGGATCGTTGACGGCGCCTGGAAGGGCTTGCAGACCAGAACGGCGACGGAGAACGGAGGACGGCGACGGAGAACGGAGGACGGCGGCGGCGCCGCGCTCCGGACCTAAAACGCTGACAGAGATGGCGACGAAAAAGGAATACAAACACAGTAAATGGGGGCATAATATCAAATTGAATTAATATATATATATATATCAACAAAATATTAAACTAAAATGCAGAGTAATTTAATAAAGAATAAAAACTCGTGATTATTAAATTAATTAACAAGTAACAAAAATTGATCATAAAGTTGCTTCAAAGTGTTAGAAAATAAGCTATCGAGAAAATAAATTCTAGGAGGATTTTTATTTTTCGACTGGTAATTCTAGGAAGATAATGCATAGTGTTTGTCAGATGATTTTAAATGTAAGAGAAAATTATTTTGAGAATTAAGTGATAAATTAGTAGTAATTTTCTTATGTTTTTTTTCCTGTTAATAGACAAATAAATTATCAAACAGTAAATTAAGAAATTCCTTTTTAAAAAATCATTTTTATCAAATTAAAAGAATTAATACGCAGCCAAAGCAGGCCGGATGCCGCAGCGCTGCATATTTCGTGCTATCACACAAAAAAAATAACCCAAATCAAATTTTTAAAAAGGATACTAATACTCAATTTCTCAAATTACATAGAATTCCATGATGGAAAATCAAATTAAGATAAGATTGTCCCACAAAAATGAGTAACCATTACAACACTTTTTAGCTGCTTTGAACTGGTTATCGCTAAAAACATGGCTTCCAATGAAACAAGATCCAATTTCGTTTGGCAAGCAAATTTAGACACAGCATCTTGCGGAGTTTCTTTTGTGGTCGATTCATTAAAATTCGGTGGATGTTAAGTGCGTACATGAATTCAACAAAGAAACATAGATTATAATGTGTTCAAATTGATCATTAAAGCAATTCAAGACTTGTAACAAAATCTCAAAGTGTCCGTATGAAGTTCTCTCTCTCTCTCTCTTAATCAGCATCCATCTCTTCTAATGCAGCCTTGGCAGCTGCCTTGGCTTCCTCCAGTAAATCATCTGGAACCTGTGAATTTGAAGTCATTTGCAAAATTTAGATAGCGATAAATAATTACTCAAATTTAAGACTAAGAAAACTAGGTACAATAATCATCTGGTAGAATTTGTAACCCTTCTCTTGAAGAATAATTGGAATCTCTTACAATAAAGGGATTAATAGCCAGATATGTAATCAATTTGTGACAAGCCAATATTAAGTGATCCTAGTTTTTTCAGCATCATCGTTTGACGAAAAACAAAACTACAGTTGAGCAACTTTCAACTTTCAAAAGAAATCCTCACACTTGCTCAAAAGGATACTATGAAAAGCAAACATCGAACAGTTTTGCGAGTTATTCTCTGCACATCTAGCCGTAAAACAAACAAGAACAAATTTTACCTTCTGGTGCTGACGGCCTGATTCATCGCAGACCCAACTCATCTCCAACTCAAATGCTTTGTCTTTTGCCTCATCATGCACTCCATAAATTCTTTCATTCAGAGAATGACAAGTTATTAATGGACATCAGACTATCATAGATGAAGTTCAAATTCATTGGACAATCGCTTACATTTTTGCAACTTCAATAACACCTTCTCTGCATGTCATCTCAGAGAGCTTCAGCTTTTCTATCTCTCTGTGTAACAAGAAAAAAGGAAGATCTAAGACTAACACAGAACAGGAACAAAGACAAACAATGTGCATCTGAGCTCAATGTCTAGTTTAAGGTGGTTTTTCTAGCTTCTGATAAAGTTTTTTAGGGAGGTTCTGACAAAGTTTGTACTATCATCACAGTAAATTTACAATTCATGAAACCATCTTTTTTACTTACGTCTTTGCAGCCTGCTTCCCCTTTCCAATTGCAGCACCAAAGTACCTCTGTAGGTATATAATATTCAACAAGAAATAATCAAAAGTCATAAAAGAAAATAATGAGCACCTCAAACAAATGCTTATGAAAGCACATGAAATTATCAGGCATGTACAACTTCTCTAACAGCTTTCAATCCAAATTAGTCAATGAGAAATAATCAAACATTCATCATTCGTCAACTTAAAATAGTAAGGAACGGATAAAATTATACAAGAAATTGAAAGAAAAGTCATGATATACTTCAGCAAAAATATTTAGATATGAAATATAACTTACATAAGACACCCCTGAGGGTTCAATCATAAATAGCTGAGGTCCATCCCTGTCATAACCACCAATAATAACCCCACAACCAAAAGGTCTGCAAGAGAAAAAAATAGGTAAAACATGAGTTCCAAGTTAAGACAAGGACAAAAAATTCCAATGTAGAAGGAGATGAGAAATATGATTTCCTACCTTAGCCACCAGTACAGAGTACAGAGATGGACATAACTGGCTACACGATCTGCAAGTTCTTTAACAGGTATTGGTTCACCATATAATCTACACATGATTTCATTAATAAAGTCATTTACAAAGAAGGAAATATGTTGGATGCATAAACAGTTCTTTTGAAAAAAACAGTAGAAAACTGTTCCACAAATCAACTATCCTAGATAAATCTTACAAAGTCCTTGAGTAATAACCTTTCATAATTGGTTGCTTCAGATCTGGCTCGAGAAACAATTTGCCTCCCATCTGCTGCTAAGCCAGCCACAGACTGTAGTTCATACACATTTAGATACTCCAACAAAGAAGTAAAGTTCTAGAACCTATATTCCCTCAAAAAAGAAAGTAGCAGAACTTGTAGCCCAAGATATTCAATGCATCCCTGACTGTGGCAGGATTGCATCGAAAGAAATTCTAAGATAATAGAGATGCATTTGTAAAAGGAACTTGTAGATGCAATAAAGCATGTGCATAACATATTTTGCCCAGTAGATATGAGTATTACTGAAAGAAAATGGGTAAAGATCTTGAGTTAATGTTTCAGATAAAGAGTGTCATAATATTAGTGACCAACTGAATTTTTTACATTTTTCAAGACAAACAATAAATGCAAAAAAATGTAAATTTGAAACAGGTGAATGTGGAAGATAATTAACATATTATAAAGAGGACATGAACTTAAAACAATGGTATCAGACACTTCAAAAAAGGTGGTTTTTGAGAGAACATCCAAAAGGTTATTATGGACTATTTTGAATGTGGTTATTATGGACTATATGCTTAATGTTATCACATATTGATATCTGAGTCTAAATGAAAGGCTTCAAAAGCACCGACCAAATGAAAATTGACATATCATGTTACCACATGTACATATTCTGCACAACTGATTGATTAATATGTTATTCACATGTATGGGCATAGTAACTAAAAGACATAAAGGACAGATTAATAGCATGAGTGGACTTAAGTGTGGTTGTGGTGATGATGGAATATAAAGGGCTAAGTGTGTAACAAAAAATATTTTTTTTTTTTTGAAAAAGGGGAAAGGATGACTACAAGATTGGTAGTCTCCCGTTAAAAAAGAAATAGTTTTGGATCCCATCACTACAACATGCTTATTTATCTACCCTGAAGTACCTCTAGAAGTTAGCCTTTGTGTTGAAGTTTAGAATCTAAAGCAAGTGATAAACAACCAAAGCTTGCTGAGGCAATAAAATGAAATAGGCATATAGACTCTTAATATCGGCTATGAAGTTGTATAACTGGATGACACAAAAGCTTCTAGCTAAATTTGTGGGCTCATAACTAATGCCTACAATTGGTGAATGGGAAAATCCAGATCACCACAGCATTATCACGGAAGTTAGACTAGCAACAACGTCATACTTGCACAATTAATATGAACATACAAGAAACACTAATTAAATTGCAGATAATGCTACAATTCGAGGAATAAAACCAGACATAAAAGAGAAAGAAAAAAAAAAGCAAGCGAGGGATTCAACTCACCATCCCGGAATGGCGATGAACAGCATGAATCCTGCGATTGGATCCCGCCAGCATCATCTTGGACGAGATCAGTTTCTCCACGCCCTGAAAACCCACCAAGTCGAGACCTTTACAAATACCAGGAGAGAAACAAAATACGTACGGAACCAACCAAACCCTAGGTCAAAGTAAGCAGTCCGCACCATTACGATCCCATCCTTGCACTTGATCCCAATGACAGTCCTGAGACAAAAGAATAGAAAAAAAAAACAAATCTTTAGCTCGAGTAACAACGAGTTCTTCAAAAATCTAATCGAACAAAGGGGGGTTATCACAAATAACACAAAATAGAAAAATGAGTAAGATCGGGCAAAAAGGGACTATTTTTTATGAAGAAACGAGGTGGATTACCCGCTGTTGTCGACGGCCTTGGCGGCGTACTCGATCTGGAAGACGCGGCCGTCGGGGGAGAAGGTGGTGACGGAGAGATCGTAGCCGGTGCCGATGCTGCTCATCGTTGCCGCCGGGGGAGAAGTAGACGAACAAGAAGAAGAAGAAGAAGAAGCTAAAAAAAAGAAGCGAAGAAGAGGTAGAAAGTAGAAGTGGAGAGGTTTCTTGGGGCTCAAGAGTTTGCGCCCGTTTAAGAGATTTGTGGTTTTTGGACCCGATAACTACTTCGGGTTATCGGATCTCGAGTAACTCGAGCAAATTATTATTGTTATTATTATTATTATTATTATTATTATTATTATTATTATTATTATTATTATTATTATTAGTAGTAGTAGTAGTAGTAGTAGTGTCATGCAATATTTTAAAATTCGACCCGAATAGCTCAACGAGTCAGGTCCAATCGGTCGAACCGATCAAATCGGATGGTCGAACTGGATAATAATAAATTAATATAAAGTAAAAAAATAAGTATAAAATCACAAAACATGAGCACATATTATTGATATAAAACATGATATTTTTTTAATTCTACTTCACAATTTGTAATAACACTTAATGATAAAATTAAATAATAAATAATTATTAAATATTAATAATGATAAAGTAGATTATTTAGCTTTGAAAAATTAAATTAAACTTCTGGATTGATGATTTAAGATAATTATTAAATACTTTAGATTGATTCATTAAGTTTTTTTCATTTAACATAATTATTTTAAATTTTACTTATATGACAAAGTTGATTATTTAGCTTTAAAAAATTAAATTAAACTTCTATTTATTATTTGAAAAAAAATAGGTCAAAGTGGGTCAATCGACACTCCAGATTTAGAATGACTCATGGCCCGTTTTAGGCTCCGGACACCGGTCCGACCGGCCGGCCGGGTCGGGTTTTACAACATGGGTGTCATGACCTCATTTTTTTCTAATATAGTGTTATTTAATAGAAAAAAATAGAGGTGCTCCCTAACTAAGTAGGGAGCATCATGCTACCTATATTTTTAATCGTAGGATGTTAGATCTATGATGACTTGATTTAGGAGAGAGAAAAAAGTATGAGAGAGAAGATCTAACATTTATCGTAGATCTAACATCCTACTGTTAAAGATGTAGGTAACATGATGCTCTCTACATTGAGTCATATTTAATACTATGCCTCGAGAGCACCTACATTGAATCATATTTAATACTATGCCTCCATTTTTTTCTATTCTTAATATTTGGAAATTTAATAGTTTAGTATTTTTAAATGTCAAATTGTAAACATCCTATTAGAATCTTAACTTCGTAAGAGTTTATAACAACAAAATAAATAAAAATAAATAAAAAAAGGTTGATATGTTTCGTTTTTAGCTCAAATAAACACTATTTCCTGCAAGCTGACGAGCCAAATATTGTGGGTAAATTCTATTAGTGTTTAGGAAAATGAGTGTTATAACAATATATACTGCATATTTTTTTTAACTAAATTATTAAAAAAATATTTAAAATAAATTTATTTTTCAAAACTAGTAGTTTTATATTTAGAAAAACATCTAACCTCTTATTTCTCTCATCTGTGTCATTTAATGCAACGACGTGCTCAAATATTTCGTGTATTGTTTTCACCTTATTTCGTTTCATTTTGCCTAATAAGAAGATTCTTTATTTTCTCTTGCTATATGTATGAAATTAAGGTCTAAAGTAGTGTAATGCAAATATTATAGTTTAAATAATATTATCATAAGAAAAGTTTAGGACTTTAGTCTACAAGAGGAGGTGTTAGACATGTAAGATTTAAGTGCTAAAGGTGTGTACAAAACTTGTCTATTATGAAACTACTGAAAAATATATGTTTCCATAGATATACACACTATTGCTGTGTTATTTACCAAAACCATTAACCCAATCCTATGAAGAACATCCAATTTACTGAAAGGTTTTAATTGAAATAATTGGTAGGGATTTTCTCTAAGACCTGAACTATAACTTTTTTCATATCTAACCATAAACTATAAATTTACAAATTTTAGTCCTTAAAATTATTACCAATATGATATTTAGATCCTTTCATAAAGTTCTATCCATTATTCTATTATCTTTTTAATAATTATAAAAAGTCAATTATGTGTTTTACTCTTTTAATATATGAAAAAAATAATAAAAGAAATAAGAAACAACATGAGCACAATATTTCTCAATTATTAAAAAATATTATTTTTAAAACATTTTTTTAATAAGAGAATGTGGGTAAAATTGATATCATATTTCAGAATTATTAAAAATTAACTTAACAAAAACATGAACTAGAACTTAGTGGGAGGATCTAAATGTCAACTAAAGAACTATAATTTCTAGTTTAGGCTAAGATGTGAAGGAAACTTATAATTTGGAAATAACCCTTTGTATTAATCAAGAAGAAACAGTTTAAGTTAATTGCATCTATTTTCATTGAACATTCATACTGATAATAATAATGAAAACATAGTCATTGCACCATTTTTTTTTACAAGATTAGGCCACTGAACCCTTCTAAAAATTGCCACCCAGTTTAAAACCAAAATCAAGGTCGTGTGGTAGTAATCACAGTAAGCAGTTTAGTACATTAATGGGTTTAGAGGATGGTGCACCCGCCACATTTGCCACGCTTGGAGTCAGGGCTGGAGTATCTTTCTCCACCTCCTCTTCTACCCTCTGCCATACTTGCCTGCCTTCTTCTGCACCAAGTCCACAATCCCCATATCAGAAGATCCCTCATATGAAAACATGTGAGAACATTTGCACCCACAAAAACAAATTTCATATTTTTGTGTACTAAAGAATTTTACTTGATTGTTGGAATAAGCTTCCTCATGCAAATAAAACATCAATATTTGTTTTGTTTCCTCCTCTTAGTACCACCTAGAGGTTGATGATAAATCCTATCCCAGCTAACTCTACTAGTGAACAAAACAGCTAAGCATATAGCAGTCATGACCTAAAGTCGCCGAAACATCAATCTGATAGTCGGGTTAATGGATTACCAAGAGCAAGCAGTTGATATTTAACATTTCTTAACTACGTGAACCGAAAATATTAAGCAAGCAGAAAAAGGCAATATCATGGCTAGATCTTTTGTTTATAAGCCCCTAAGCAGTTGATATGTCAACTTTATCATTTTCAGGCAAATTATGCAATATTCAAAGGTTTGTAGGAGTTATAGAAAAACAATTTGCAGTAACTGAAAATGACAAGAGTGACAGAGAAGCTACATAAAGTTGAAGCCCAAGGCAAACAAGAACTGAAAGAAGCATAAACAAGTAGGCGCAATTAGAACCACCCCGGATAGGAGACAGTATTCCCATGTTTAAACATCAATAACTAAAGTTAACCGAATAAATACTACCTATGAGTCAGAGGAATGATGAAATCACATAGCACTACTTATCTGCCTGCAGATTTGGTGTGTATAAGATAAAGAATCCATGAAGGAGTTTCCTCACTTGGCCATCATGACTTTAACAAATTCTTCATAGTTGATCTGTCCATCGCCATCAAAATCAGCTTCACGGATCATTTCATCGATCTCATCATCAGTAAGCTTCTCCCCAAGATTGGCCATGACATGTCGCAGCTCAGAAGCAGAGATGAATCCATTCTGATCCTTGTCAAACACCCGGAAGGCTTCCTTAAGCTCTTCCTCCGAATCAGTATCCTTCATCTTGCGGGCCATGAGGTTAAGGAACTCAGAGAAATCGATGGTGCCATTGCCATCAGCATCAACCTCATTGATCATGTCCTGGAGTTCAGCCTCTGTAGGAGTTTGCCCCAGAGAGCGCATAACAGTTCCCAACTCCTTGGTTGTGATGGAACCTGAAACAGTTTCAGCACATATCAAATCTCATTGATGATCTAAAAATTCTTCTACGAATCATTTAAGTCTACAGAAACAAGCATCGGTCCAATGATTACAACATAAGCCAAAAAACTAAAGAGACATACATATCTGACATCCACATAAGGATTTCAATGATAGAA
Source organism: Pontederia paniculata (assembly GCA_001647135.1). Lineage (NCBI taxonomy): Eukaryota > Viridiplantae > Streptophyta > Magnoliopsida > Commelinales > Pontederiaceae > Pontederia > Pontederia paniculata. The sequence continues at coordinate 16,882 of LTAE01000203.1, read as the reverse complement.
AATGAATACTTCTGTAAGTTCAGAACAAGATGCAATGGTGTTGGAGATTATCGTCTAAATTATCCCTTTTAGGAGAAGGATGACTAGATTTTCATCTAACTAAAGCAAAGCCAGCATAATATCAAGGGGGCTAGAAATTTTTGGGTTGAAACTTTGTTTCTACATTTAACTTCTGTTATGTAAAATGATATCACCAGCTTTAATCAAAGTCGTGATCATTAGCAACCTTGGTTAATTACCTTTCTTCTGTCTAAGAAATATCAAGGGTTGCCTATGAACATATAAACTAGACATTTGAAACTAGGACAAAAATTCAACAAAGAAGGTTACATGGAAATCAAAAGCAGAAAACAAAAAGTCTAAGATCCAAAAATCATCAGATGAAAGTAATATTGAAATATAGAGTATTCGTCTAAATAATTGTTTTCAGAGAAAGAAAGGATGACAAGCCATTGTAGTTGTCATCCTGATATGTTTCAAAGTGTTGCACGTCTATAACGTATACAGTTTACTTCAAAGATAGTAACCAAACCATACTCCAACAGCATCATATCTAAGATGATTTCGTATGAGGAACAAAGAACAAAAAGGAGAAGTCATAACAAGATCAAGTATTTCATAAAATGATACAATTCAGAAGCAGTAACAGCCAGCAACTTGATAATGAATATATTCTGCTCCGAGAACATATCATAAACAAATGATACAACAGAGGGAAATGCTCCCACCTGACATTAATTTTTGAAACTTGACAACTCTATTTTAGAACTATACCCACATTTACCATTCAGGCCCTGAGTCAAGTTCTTGCTTACATGGGTGATGTGTTTAAGTATGTTAGTTAAGCAGGGTACACCACTTATGAATATACTATCAAGATTGACAACAAGCACAGGCAACGTTCCTCAAAGAACACTTTATCGCTTCAACAACCAGATGGCCATCTCATTAGTACTTTCTAAATATGTACCAAATGGTACATATAGTATCTCGAGATACTCAGATCATTCTGAGCATCCATTTAAAAGAATGATCATTCTGAAACATTCGAAGGTATTATTAAATAAAGACAACAACCCTCAACCAACCCCTTTCCATCCCTGGTGCCAATGGCATTAACCTACCATATAAATGACCAGAAACTTGGAACCACCACAAATGCTCATGGTGGAAAAAGATCGCATTTAATAAAATTATATCTCCCAGTATGCATCACCCAAGGAACTACGACAGAACCATATCAGGTGATCAAAGACATGTTATTATCATGTCAATGGAATCACCACAGCAATCTGAAATCTCGCCAACATTATTAAAAACTCAATCTTTATCGAGATCGCATGCGCATTCTTCATCGCTAACTCGTAGACAATTCTGTGATTAACAAAGCCAAAATGGATTTTTTTTTCTAAAAAAAAAGGAACGAACTAAATCCCGACGCCCATTTGCTCGCCGGAGCAAAGGGATCGGCGTGGAGATTCCGACGTCCAGAGATACGGACGTCGATCCGATCGGAGACGGCAAGGGGATGAGCGCAATGATATGGAAACGACAGGAAGAAGAAGGAAGAAAAAAAAAAGGTGCGGAGATGGGAAATCTGACCATCTCCGTCCTTGTCGAAGAGGCTGAAGGCTTCCTTGTACTCGGAAATCTGGTCCTCGGAGAGCTGCTCCGCCATGATCGACGGCGTTGTGGTGGCCGCTGCGGTCGACGAATGGAAGACGAAGGGCGAATGGAGGCGAGGAGGAAGAGGAGACGAGCAAGCTGGTTTTTTTTTATATTCCCATTCACATGAACTATAAAAAAATATGTAGTCCTTTTTTTAAAAAAATATTACAAATTACAGTACCATGTAGTGACTTGGAGTTACAATTTTTTTTATTATTTTCCACAAATAGTAAAAAAAAATATTCATGGTATCTAAACTTTAATATTATTCATTTATAGTTTCCTGATTTATCTGAAAACTATCATCTAATTTTCCTTTTGTTCGTATGTTTTTTTTTATATTCCCATTCACATGAACTATAAAAAATGTGTAATCTTTTTTTTTTAAAAATTACAAATTACAGTACGATGTAGTGACTTGGAGTTACAATTTTTTTTATTATTTTCCACAAATAGTAAAAAAAATATTCATGGTATCTAAACTTTAATATTATTCATTTATAGTTTCCTGATTTATCTAAAAACTATTATCTAATTTTCTTTTTGTTCGTATCTTTTTTGGCTTAAGAAATAACAAAACAATTTCATTCTTGAGGAAGATATATAATTCAGTCGGCAGCAATAGGTTAAATCCAGATAATATTAGATTATATTTGAAAAATAGAATGTTATTAATACTTATTAATTAAGATTAAAATTAGTTCAGATTGGGAAAAAAACGATACAAATTATTATGTAAAGGAGCTTACACATGACATTTTTTTCCGAATCAACTCATGATTTAATATATATTATGAGGAGATCTTGTAAAATTGTGATCTACACGCGTCAAGCAGATTTTATAAAATAACAGTAACAGTGAGATTTCAATTGATTTCTTAAAAGGGGTATAGAGCGTCTAGCGCAATTATAGTTTTCGTAAAAGAAAAAAATTATTTCAAAATATCATTACTTTTTATATAAATGTGCTACATATTTTTTTTCCTTTCTTAAAATAGTAATGCATATCCAGGAAACTAAGACGTTACATGGTTTATATAAACATTACATTTGCATTTTAAATTTTTTTCAACTAATCAAAACCCACGAAAAACAAAGTAAAAGAATATGTTACATACATTTGTACAAATTTATTGTCAACAACGAGCATTGCATGCAAATGTACATTTTAGAGGAAATGTATGGACCATTGAATCAACTGACTCTTTACTCAAACACATCAAATTCCCTTCTTGAAAGATATGAAATAACATGATCTTCGCAAGAGTCAAATTGCAATAAACATATGTGTCAATCATAATAAACAAGTAGTAACCATATATATATGTATATATATATGTACATAAGCCTTATTTTTCCAACAAGCACGCAGAAAGCAATACAAAACAAACCCATGAAACACAAAGAAGAAAGATATGCTGGATAAATTAATCATCAAATGGAGCATCACATGCATGAAGCTTGCATGGCCGCAGATAAAGAGTGTGCCGCCACCGGCTGCCGGCTACCGGCTCCAGAGAAAAGGCTCATCGGCCTTCCTGAGTTCTGCTCGAAAGCTTCAACTTCAACAGTATGCAAGTCAATCAACTGACATGCTCATTTTCCCACTATATCGTACAAACTGAAGACATCTTTTCTGTTTTTTCTCTCCAAATTATAAACTGAACATATTAATAATGTAACATAGGTGCACCAGCAAGTTCAAATAAGAAAATCCCTACCATAAACTCAATCATTTTCCATGTTCTTAACTTTAATATCAACTAAACTAAAAAAAAAATGGAAGATGGTGAATATATAATCAAAAAATTAGTTTACATACAATGCACAGGAAGAGTAAACTCAGAAAGTAGAGTTTTATCCTTCCCTTTGCCTGTGAAAGGGATTATTCCGCACTAGCTTTTCTTTGAGCTATTGCTTTCTCCTTATTTTCCTTGGCTTTTATTCTTCAAGTCATTGCATTTCCATCTTTGTGGTTGATATTGAAGAAGCATATGAAAACTTATCGCAATCAGATATCATCGTTGTACACGCAGTAGGCTGCCCATGAAATGGTTGATTTTGTATATGTTACTTCTGAAGCAAGGGCAGTTCCACATTTTAAGCCAGATTGCAGTATATGTAGGCATAAGCTTTGTGTCATTTGGTTGTAGCTAGAAAGAACTTGAAGGTGAAGATGAGTCCAATGAACTCGACCACATTCAGTATGAAGAAAACCATCTGATCACCTGTGATACAACAAGACTAGCTATTAGATCAAAGGTTAATATCAATCGATAAAGTCAAACCAACAAAAGTGTCACATTCTAGTGATGCCACAAGTTACAACACTGAAAAAACAACATAAGTGCTGCAGTTGTAAAACCAACATAGCTTGCAAAGTTGCAAGAACATGTTTTATTGTTGAAATCTAACAAACCAATGATGTGCCCCTAGAATTTGGTGAAAATTTATTCGCGAGTCAAATGGCAAGAAGAAGAATTGTTAATCATCCGAAATAACTAGTCATTTCCAAACAAAAGAAGAAAAAATCTGATAAAATATAATGAATGAAGCTATTTCTCAAATTTATCGGTGCCTATATACCACACAACTTTATCTTTTGATTTATTTGATGCCAAAAGCAATTGTTATTTGGGATAAGCATTTTCCTTTCTATACTATGCTTAGTAGTCCACTTATAAGAAGCCAATGTCCAATTTTGAGGTCTTTGAAGAAAAAAAAGAAATAGAGATCGAGCAGAAGCAAGGAACGAGTTGAAATACAGGAAATCAATTGAAAAACGTTAGCTAAAGTATTTAAATAAATAAATAGTGAAAGAAGAGATGATGTTATGAAAATAAAAAGTTCATACAGCAGTCAAAATATAGTTGAATTCATTTTTCCCCTGAAAGTATATGATACGAAATGAGTAAGGATTGGACATGGATGAATTAACTAATTAATTAGTGGGTCAAATGAAATGAGTTTCCAGGATCTTTTTTATCTCATAAAATAAAAGTGTCTACTGGCAACTTCACCTGGCAAAACCGATGCAACCTGGCGCCTTTGTGCCCATGAAAATCTGCATACAAGGATTGTTAACTCACGTAAGTAAAGCTGTCAACACCTTCCACAATGACAGAACAATGAATCTAGTGCATAAAGTAGAATAGGTCGAGAAGTTAACCTTAAAAAAATTAAACAATAAAAGGTTTCTTAGTTTGTGATTTCCCATGTTGGAATTCATTTGAAAAATTCCCAAAGAAATAAATCCGTTTTTTGGTGAGATGGAAACAAATCCTTTGATCTACTATATATTTCTTTACTCTCTATAAAAAAATATATATTTCTTTACTCAAAAGTGCCATATGCAACTCAAACCTTTTTTTATCAATAATAAATAGCATCATTTTTAGGTCACCGAAAACATAATAAAGGTTTGGGAGGTTAGTGCATCAAGCTTCTTAGTTATGATAAGTCCTATACATCAAACTAACAAAAACCAGGTGACATTAGCATATAGCATTATCAAGCTTTACTGGAATGTTACTGTGCATTTTAATTTATCTTTTCAAAATCATGAAGTTAATATAACTATAGGACATTTATACAGGGACAGACCAGAAAAATTTCAAGGGAGACCCAAATTATATTATAAATAAAATTAATAAAATACCAAAATATTATTAAAAATAAACAATTATAAAAATTAAATATTGTTTAGTGCCTTGTCTGAGGTGGGGCCAAATATTCTTAACCTTAAAATATATAATATATATATAGTAGACTTGGCAAAAAGATGGGGTCCATCCCTGCATTTATACAACTAATTTGAATTATAATTTATCATATAATAAATTCTGTGTTAAAAGGCGAATCTACTAATAGAGGATATATATAACAACTTTTTTGAGAGGCATATAGTACTAGTGACCAGAATGCCTTTTTAGCAGGCAGATTGTACCAAGGAAGGAAGTTGTACTTACAAAGCACCACCAGCTGCTGGAGCAACAGCTTTGAAAATGGACATTCCACTCATTGCTATACCATTTGCAGCTCCTCTTTGATCTTGAGACTGCAATTAGATGATTATCATAATGATATAATGAAGATCAGTTGTGTGCTGAATTTACTTAAGGATAGTAGAAACAAAATATTGAAAATCCTAAGGTATAGAAGTTGCAAAATTGAAAATCATAAGTACGTAGGAAAGTACCACTGCATTGTTTTGCAAAATGAATGTTCCGGTGATGATTGAAACCTGATCAGATTTGACATGACTAACATGAGTACAAACTCACGTAAAAAAACATTAGCATAAAAAGAGATTATTAGAAAAAAAGGCTTAATTTGTTTTTATAGGACTAATTCGATTTATCACTACTATGTGCTAGAGGTTAGCAACATGTTCCTTTATCCAACGGATAGCTTGATATGTTCCTTCTGATATATTATTTGGTACTGTCCTATGTCATTGTGACTTACTGCAAGAGAATTTACATTTATGAGTAAGCCTACATATACTTACAGAGAAAACATTCTTCAGCAATGATGCACAGTTGACTACCAGATGAAGTTTAAATCCCGATAGGAATGTCATATATGGATAAGCGGCAAGCAAAGGTATAGATAAAATCTGCACATATAAACATAATAATCAGAAAAGACCTAAAGGCGCTTACTCTTTGAATTTCCTAGAGAGAAAAATACATACTGCTGCAACTCGTGTTGTGGAGATGGGCCCTAGGAGCTTCTCGATACGAGGATAAATAAAGAGCTGGAATATTAGCAGTGTAAAGCCTGAAAATGTTGATTAATTATCAGGTTTAGGACCCTAAATGCTTAAGTAAAACTTTGTGAAAGTAGTTGGTGTGACATTTGCCTGATTTCCAAAGGAAAAAGGAGCACCACAGTTTGGCAAAGCAGACCATCTACATTATTGCTAAAAAAATAATACTATGAACACTAACAAGTAACAAATAGCGCAAAGATGGGAACAGTTACCTAGAAGATTATCAAAAGAAGTCAACGGTTGTATATTAACTAGTAAAATGAAAACAATAAGAAATCATGCATGGCAATTGGCAATTGTCAATGGAAAAAATATTCTTAGGGAGTTCAATAGTTTATAAATTTCCATTCAAAATGGTAATATTGGTGTAAGCAGTGTTGCATAGGTACGGGTACGGTACCGGTACCCGGTACGGGTACGGGTACGGGATACGTCAATTTTTAAAAATTTAGAGTACGGGTACGTTAATATATTTTTTAATATATAATATATACAACATATAAAATATAATTTTATAAAATAAAATATCACAGTTAATAACATAATTATAATATGATTTAACTCAAATATATTTAAAGAGATTGAAAACAAATAAAAAGGAGAAATCATTAAATAAAGGAGTAAATATTTCAAAAAAAAACTGACCTTATTCAGTAACCCTTAGTAAGAAAAAGGTAATATAACAAGATTTTCGTTTGGTTCCCTATGCATCCTCGAACGCAGGTGTTTCTCTAGCCGTCTCCATCGCCGGTGGAAGTCCACCATTACTGCTCCTTTTCTTTTCTTGTTCTTCTAAAAGATGTCTTGCGTACCCAGATAAGTACCCCAACGTACCCAAATAAGTACCCACTTTAAAAAATAATATATTTTAATATTAGTACGTACCCGAGTTGTGGGTACGAGTACCCATGCGTACCTAAGGAGTACCCGTACCCGGTACGTACCTGGTACGGGTACTCCCTCCTTACCTGCGTACCCGTGCATCACAGGGTGTAAGTATCAGTGATAACCTTAACTATGTCCCTTCCCTTTGCTGTTAATCTACATTGTTGAGATTAGTTTGAGAAAATTATGGATTCAACAGGCTGATCTTTCATGTTGTGAATGCTTATTAGTCATGCAAGGGAGTTTACATTTAAATATGGCATTTTTCCTAGTTGCTTTGGTGTCTAGGCATGCACGATTAGCATCTTGTCCATGGAATCAATTTCTACTATGAGTTTGTGAACGGCAAATACTTTTAGAACATTGCATTGAATTTCTCCCATAACCAAATCTTTAGACTTCTTATCCAATGATCTGTTGATTCAGTTTTATTTTCAGTTAAAAGATCTCATTTTCTTGATGCATTAAATGAAATGAACATCAAAGTATATATTTCTATTAGTTTTTTTTCTTAATCTTCTCTCAAATTATCGCACAATTAAAAATCAAACCCTGAATATAAAACTAGGTAGAAGTAGGTCTAGACTTTGATGCACAATTTTGAATCTAACCCTGGATCTAATTGTCCAATCGAAAAAAGTTTAAATCTACTTTTGTCCTATTTTATAGTTCATGATAGATTTGAAATTTCGTGATAATTTGAAGGAAGTTTAAAGAAATAACATTTTTTTAATTTCCAAAGGAAAACTATATTTTCTAAATTGATGCATCAAAGTCTTTTTAGAGGAATTGAGGCATTTCTCTGGTATAGAAAATTGAAGCATGAGAAATACATGCAAACTACAAATCAGATAGAGGTACAAATGTATACCTGAAATAGCAAGCACTTGACCAACATCTGTAGATGAAAAGCTCAATCCACCATAGCTTTTATCACTAACCGCCCACAAGGAGAATATCTAGCGATAATTTAGCAGCAAAAAGATCAAGAAAAATTAAATGATAAAACATCACGTGAAGAAATTTGCTTAAGACTGATTGAAAATTCCTAGGCATGAAGCAAAAGAAGGAAGGAATGATACACTCCAGAAGGTACACAAGTTAATACAGAAATAAGAAAGAACAGCACTTTCCATTTAGAAAAAAAAAGCCTTCTCTTTGGAATCGTGTGGTTATAAATACGACATTTCACAAACGTCCTATAACCCTGTATCAATCAGATATCACTGTGTGCTAAATGTCTCTTCTTTTGTCAATTAAGTCGAACTCCTTAAGCAAGTGCTTCATGTAAATTGTTTTCTTCATAATTCTGTATATAGGTTCATACTAATAAAATTTCACCATTTTCCTTCTAAATTCTTTGACCTTCCAATACCTAAAGTTAATCTTCAATAATTCTTTTTTAGGGGGAATCTTGCCATAAATGAGGCAAACAACAACAGAACTGCAAAATGCACTGAAAAGCAGTGATAATGAGTGCATTCGAAGGAAAATGGATTTGCATATAAATTGCCTCATTATAAACCATATCATATTACATAAGATTCACAGAGAGACACACAGGATATATTACCTCAGTATAAGCCATATCATGAAGAGAGAAAATACAATAGACGATGATAGATGACATTAGTGGCCAATTCTTGAATAGGCTCCAGGCTGAACCACCTTCTTCACTTGTATCAATTTTCCCTTCTAATTCAGCGCCATATGGTGAAGCCACACCAGCTTCAATCGCTCCATCCCCCATCTTATTTGCATTGTGCATATGTAATGTTTCCTACAGGATTAATCGAGGAAATAAAATTATTTCAGCAAAAAATAAAGTCATATTCTCATGATAACAGTCATAACCATGTCGTTGCATATAAATAAAGCATGAAAAAATTATAACAATTCGGAAAAAGAAACTGAATGTAATTTTCATCTGGTAATTATTCCATATAAGATGGTACAAGAACAGAAAAGTTATCCTGTCTTAATGAGTGGGAACAATTTTAGGCCATTTCTTTATAAAAAGAAAAATACTGAATCCCGATAATTTTTCAAAGAGACTTATTTAAAGTTCTCTACAGCAATAATCAGCTCTGGTGTTTCATCCTGATGGTTATAAATGTACCATAAGGCATATTAGAATCAACAACACCGAAATTTGAAATCCTAAAGGATGGTATTTTGAGAATGATAATTGACAGTTACTAACTGAAAATGCAACGTTGAAAATTGACTCTAATAATGCTGCTGACCTCAAAAATCAAGAGGGACAACAGGCACACAGTCATTAATTTTCAACATATTTATCTTTGTTAATATTTTTAATATTCAGTAAGGTTTATAAAGAGTTAAATATACAATATTTAATATCTCTAGGAAAGTGTGTTTGTGACTGATATATACAATGCCTACTTTTATGGGTGTGTTTCCGAAATATACTTATGCGATGTCGGTTTTGCCTTGCATCTGCTTAAGAACACAATTTCTAAATATATAAGAAAAGACAACTTAATGAACTTATTGTTGATAACATAGTTAAATGAACTTTTTTTTTGAAAGAATTAAATGAACTTTCAAGCTTACAAAAAAAAGAAATTCACTGGACTTGCTACTTGAAGTTCTATCAAAATAGGGAGAGTAACTCACAGGAAGCCATATGCATGATACAAGTACACAAACTGCAAAGATCGATATCACAAAACAAGGCAAAAAGTAGGGAAACCTACAAAAACGTTTGAGATAAAGTAAGTGTAACCATAGGATATACAACAAAAATATTACTTGCAACTACCGACAAACATACCTCCCAAGGAAGGAATTTGGTGAAAAAATATCGGGGTACTTTTCTGCAGGCTGGCATACAACAAAGAAAAAACAGAAATAAGAAGTGATAATACACATGCAACATTCTGAAATTCAAAAAGTAAACTGAAAGGAAAAGAATGGGTGAAGATGGATTTAGCTTTCACAATGTATTCTTTTTTATGTCATCTTTTTTTAAGGGAAAAAGATCCAAACCTTTTATTGATTTAAATGTAAACATAATGATTACAAAGTTTAAATCTTATTGGCCAGTAGACCCTTGTGACCAATCAATTTAAGACTACTTGATCTTCCAAATCGCAATGAGAAACAAACTAATATATGCGACCACATAAACCTAAATCATCATCGTTGATTGTTCAGCTGATGCCTAGGAGCATGATTTGGCAAGTCGGGTTTATATTTTTGGTCAAAAGTATTACAGGTGTGCAACAGTAGGCTTTAAAGAAAAGAAAATGATAAACATAAGAAGGATCAGCCCCAAGCTGGCCAAAATTCAGGACAGGAGTCTTAGTTTATCCCAACGGCCATGCAAAAAAGTGCATTTGCATGGTTGGCCAGAACCTTTTCTAGAGAGGAATGGATGAGTACGAATTATAGTAGCCATAACTGGTCAGAACTGCTGCCATAGATCTGAATCGAACAAAACTTCAATTCTTTGATAGAGGTATAACCTGTGAAAAGTAACCGCCAAGAGCTGGGCCAATAATTAAACCTATACCCCATGCTGTGCTAACCTGAAATTGTAGGAATAATTAAAAAAGTTAAAACTTTCTGAATCATAAATGAAGAAAACATCCAGCTCGGACAGGAAATATGGACAAAAGTTCATTACAAGTGACAAAGCAAGAGCTTGATGTTCGTCTGGACCAACTTCTATAGCATAAGCCTGCAGAGAGCCAAGTATCAACAATTAGATCTTCACAAAATCACATAACTAAATGCACTTCAATGATTTGCTAAAGTTAAATGATATGCACATGTGCTTATTATACCTTTATTGGGCCAATTACACCATTTAGTGCTCCAAGCAGAAATCTTGAAACAATAGCCATCCAATAAGTGGTACTTAACCCAAAAAGTGTATTGAACACAATCCTGAAGCATCAATATGATAATAGAAAATGAAATCACTTATAAAGGAACTAAGAAAAAAGTGATGTAAAGAGAATGTGTAGAAGAAGCATCACTGACACTGTGAAAGTCCCAAATATAATAACAGGTTTTCTCCCATATCGATCTGCAACTACTCCCCAAAATAAGGAAGTCAAGGCTCTTCCCAACATAAATGATGCTCCTTCAAACCACCGAGAAAAAAAATCAACTAAAATGTTCGATTTCAAATATTATACAAGTCATCAATAAAAAGATATCTGCTCACCCACAAAACCAGCATAGAATCCAATATCTTCTTCCTGTTTTGCTATATGCAAATCTCTTATCTGTGAAATAAAAACAGGAAAAAAGGAAAAGTGGTCATGAATTAGTGCTCACAAAGTGGTGTCTGAGCATATTTGAGTGCATCTGTAATATACAATCATAAGATCATGCATCTGATATTTGCATATCAACAGATGAAACATGCTAACAATTGTCATTAGCATTACCAAGTGATTAGAAGTAATGCCCAGAGTAGAATCAATGTCAACAATGACTAATGACAAATAAGGTTTGGGCCAATAAAATATTATCCAGATTTAAATCATTTATGTAGGATAGCAGCAAGAGAAGTATGGGCTTCTCCTTCATGCTCTAATTCAGTTGTACAGCAGTCAAAACAAACATAAAATTCTATCATTAGTAGCTGAAGACTGTTACATGAGTTTCATTGTCTTGAAGTATGGTGATAAAAAGTTGGATTATTTAAGGGGGAAAGTTGGAGCTATAATTGGATACAGATAACAGATATTTAACTTTCAAAGGTTCATTGGCAAGATGTACCATTGGGAAAAAAGGAAAGTAACTAAGATCATTTATAACATTGTAGAGGAGATTTGTTTCTTCCTTTATTTCATATATGCATATTTGAATGGAATGGAATTTGAAGAAAGAAGAAGTTGTTGGTGAGCATGTCAGTGGATTACAGACACAGTGATACAATATGTGGTATGAGAGAACATGCCAATGAGTTCAGTGATAGCACATGGTAGATTTTAATCAGATCATTGAAAGAGAAAGACTGCTAAATCAATTAAGACAATAATGTCTGCAGACGTGATATTAACTATTACAACAGGAAGATTTTGATCCGATATCTACTTCCAGACTATGTCATTCTAGTGAAGGATGAATGTTTTCAGCTATTTCTCTAGTGGTTAGTATAGTTAGCAAAAAAAGTCAATAACAAAACAAAGTGTGAATGAGTTAAGTTACTAACAGAGTAGAAAAAAAAGTTATGCATTTCGTGCATTTCACCCTAAACTCCATATGTTTTCAGTTGAAAAGTGTAAGGAAGTCATACAAAAGAAAGAGCCGTAGGCATGCCACAATAAGCTCAATAATTTAACAAAGATGAAAATAATCGAAAAGATTATACAAATAAATTATAAATCTGAAAAAAAAGGTGCTTCAATCTTTCATACGTACCATGAAATACAAGTATGGGAACAATGACGATATCGGTAAGGCTGACAAGAGAATAACAAATATAAACAGATTAGAAACACAATTCAGAAGAAAATCAAGAGGAAACAAGTGGAAATTTAACAAGAAACAACTCAATAATTTAGACTCAAATATGATTATCTGATTGGCGCGCTGATGAAATTCACATTTTAATTATTCCCATTGACCTTTTTTGTCTTGTGGTGACATTATGCACAGAAAGGGGGGTTCAGTGTTCCAACCAAGGTTTCTGTACAGTCTGGGCTAAACTTAAATTTTTCTAACAACCCGTAATAGAGTATCAGGCATCACCAAATTGCTACTGAACAGAAAAGTCATTGGCATTGGACATACCATGTAGGGCTGCAGTGATTTGGCATTAGACAACCATCTAGGAACACAGTAATTTAGCACTGGACAATCCATCTAGGCTCACACTGGCATAACTCTTTTAAATAACATGCACATTGCTTTTTAATATTAGTTGATGCTCAGTATCATGTCTGCTATAGATAGGGGTCCATCCTGTTGTAGTTTATTCGTAAGGCTTTTAATAGGATCCTCCACAAGACAGTAGTGTGTCTTAAAGAGGTCAAACTAATAATAGAACCAACATTGGTACGTCAGTATATAGCTTAAGGAAGTTAGATATAGTTCAGACTGAGAGGCTCTTTAGTTACAGAAGAGCTAACAAAATACACTACATTTTTGGGGTGTGGTTGCTGAAAATGACTCATACTTTTGTACCCAAAAAAATAATAATAATAATAATAATAGATGCAGAATTGGCTCCTAGCTTGTTGTGAGATGAAGATAAAACAGAACAAAGAAAAGAGAAAGAACAATTATAAAACTAGATACTGGAAATTTTGCATTGATCTGTAGAAAAAGGATGAAGCAAAACTGGTATTTTCAACTATTCCTCACAAGGATCGAACAATAAATTATGACCAGATAACAACAAAAGTTGAAAAAATAACATGGAAACAACATAGGATCTAAAACTGACAAAACAACGATTACAACTCCACTTTCCAACTCTATTCCAAAATCTACTGTTTATTATTTTATCCACCCTTATTTGTATGTATGTATAGAAGCCGAAAAAAAGAAATAGAAGAGTAAAAAAAGGAACACTGATTTGTTTCGTATTCCATTTTACTTTCTCCACTTATGATGTAAAAATCTTAGCTCAACTTTACGTTTTCAGAAACAAAATATTTAATCACTTATACATGAGAAGCAAAAGAACAAAAAAAAAAAACGATTTTTTTTTTTGCTCAAAACAATCATTTAGCAGCAAATATTCGAGATTCACAGAAGTAAAAAACCTGAAAGCAGAGACGAAACAGAAGAAAAAATGGAAAGCATCGCAAAAGAAAGAGAACAAAAAACGAACAGAAAAAAAAAGTAAAAGTAAAGCGCCACGAAAAGTTCCTAAAAAAACAAAAGCTTTCTTTTTCTTTTTCTGTGGACACGAGAAACTATAGCGAAATTACGACGTGTAGATTTGAGATGCGGAACGTGTTCGACGAATGGTATCAATAAGGCAGAGCTACAAGAACTCAAGTCCCTGTGGGATGGATGGATGGATGGATACATACCTGTGCAGAGGGTGATCAACCAGACGTAAAAGAACTGCTTGTAGGGGATCCTCCCGCCGGACTCCGCCTTCATCCGGTCGACCCTGCAACCGGGGCACCCCTCGTGGTACGCCTTCTCCAGCAATGGCGCCCTAACGTCCGCCATGGTCCCGCGCCCAAAGCTCGCTCTTGGACGCCCGACACTACGAGAGAGATAGAGATACAGAGAGCGAGAGAGAGAGAGAGAGAGAGAGAGAGAGAGAGAGAGAGAGAGAGTCCAAATCCAAGAACGCAGGAGAAGGCGCGAGCTCTCGATGGCTCTACTTGTCGGTCGAGCTCTGCTGCTTGTCCCCCTGCTCCCACGGAATGGTGTGGTGGGAAGGAACGCAGAGGAGCCCTCTTACAAAGGCTCCAAGAGGAGAGAGAGAGAGGAGAGAGGGGAGAGAGAGAGAGAGAGAGAGAGAGAGAGAGAGAGAGAGAGAGAG